>JAQFZJ010000193.1:0-48194 GCA_034695645.1 Folsomia fimetaria | reverse complement strand
AACTTTTACCAGTTTCTGATATGATCGATAATTTGATTTGGGTCAATTCAACCACTCCAAAGAAAAGAGCCCGTATACTTAGTTGAAGTTGTGTGCATTCATGTACAGTTGAGAGAGCTAAATAAAGTTGATGACGGTGGTGGCTGGTTAAACACAAAAGAGCAGTCCAACAGGAATTATATTATCCGAGTTGCGTTATTTGTAGATCGAATGAATGATATCGATTTTAAAATATTGTACTATTTTTTTCTTAGGCCAATCCGAGCTGGCGATCCGCGGTCCCTTGTTCACATCCGCATGTCTAAGACCAGTTGTGTTCCCCATCAAGCATGGGTAAATACTCATAATACAAACTAATTTTTGTATAACTTGGACAACATATTGAAATATATATTTCATCGATTACAATGAACTTATTCACTTAGTGAACTTTTTTGTGTGTGTAGGTCCGAAATGGTGGGCAAGTATGTAATTCATTTTCATTTTATTAACACAATTATAATTGCAATTCAATAGCATGGATGGTTCTAATCTTAATATCACATAGCATTACCAAACAACGCGGCGTGTCTTGTCATGAATATCCATGTGGTACGGATATATACACAATGAAATGCATCAAATGTTAATCTTAATGAATAGTCGGTGAATATATCTTTTACAGGCACGGATATATACACAATGAAATTTCCTCCGGGCATTGATGAGAAGCTCAAAGTGAGGAATTGACTAAAAATAAGTATTTAAGTTGACTATCTGTACAAGTAGAAAAGCTAAAATATCTCTTGGTAAAATTATTTGCAGGTGACACTTATCGGTGCTCTACTACTCATCCACTTCAAGTTTTATGAGACTTCCTGTCACTGTTGTCGGGGTTGACTTGATTTTTGACTGCTACACACACCCACAGCGACAGTTCCCTATATCTACGTATATATATATTACGCAGGAACTGTACAATCAATTTTTATTCCTACTAAATCATCATAAAAATCATCATCACAATCTACCCAGACCTGTCCATCTTGGTGTTTCCTGTTCCTCTTCCTCCTAATATTGCCTAAAATCCTCATAATCCTCTCTTCATCCAATCCACCACAATCACCTACTTGCTGTCATCTCTGCCATGGCTTCTTCTTCAATGTCATAATTTGCAGGACCAAAGGTTGGCGTGCTTTCACTCATCAATTCCTCAATCACATTTTGAGGCCAACTTTTGTCTCATACAACTAGAGCTGACATTGGCTGATGTCACAGTCACAACAATATATGGATTCAGTCAGACAATAGAGTGCAATTATTATAAACCGCAGTCAGTATTAAGATTAAGTGTTATTACATATTCTGGCGCTGCTATACATAAAATAGATACGCTATTTTCAAACCTAACGTGCAAATCTATGCAAACCAATTAAATGTCAGATGCATAAATATAGTGACTTATTGTGCAATTATTAACTAACTCGTCGTGACTTATCAAATGCAAGTCATTATCATAATATTTGCAAGCTGTAGATTTTAGACAGATGTAATAGATTTAGTAAAATAATATTGACATTTTACGCTTGGGTGTTGTTGATGCTATATTTACTTACACTAATTAATTGCGACAAATATTTAGCTTAGCTTAGACCATGTTTGCTAATTAATTGAAGAATGAATTAGCACGAGTTGTTATTATGCGGGCATGGCGAGGGTGGTGCTGGATTACACCCATTGCCACAGACAATTAGCCAACAAATCCTGAATCTTCCGTAGCTAATTAATTACTTAATTAATTAATTGATTAGCTCCTTGCGTAGCTTGTTATCGCTGATTCATCATCAAATAATAATAATAATGTAACAATGTGAGACAGTTTTCTCATCTCGGAACCAGATCAAGAAATTCTATCCTTATTGCCCTTATAGCATTGCCTCAAACTCCTATTCAATATTATATATATAGCATTTCATCAATATCTAAGTCTATTAGTTAGTGTACGTTAACAAGATTAATACAGTTAGCTGGAAGAATGCTATAGCTAATTAATGAATTAATTAATTAGATGGCAATCAAGCACAAAAGAACAAAACAGAAATCTAGAGGTTTATTTTTTTGAAATTATATCGCAAGGAATAACAACAAATTGTCTAATTGTAGATCAGATCAACAAAATTTTATAAATAAAAATGTTTAATCAATTACAATCAATTCTTGTATACTTTCATGTTTTTCTTAATTATCCAGTTGTGGTCTCGTTCATGAATAAAGACTGCTTCAATTTAGAAGAGGATGCAAATTGCAGCAACACGACTACATATGTCAAACCTATGAAATGCAATAATTGATACAATTCATACAAACACAAGGCAATCTTTCAAGTGAATAACTGTAGAATTATGTGGACGACTTACATGTACTTAAAACCTGCAATATAATATGTAATGTGCAATTTATGGTCAAGTAATTGTACGATTTATACAATATGCTAATAGTATTGCCTCACCGTAACAATGAAACCGTAGGTGATAAGAAATTTATGAGCTCGAAGGCCCAATGGATTCATCCGCATTTCTGTGGTAAAACTGACCAGATCTAAATTGTCTCTGTATCCTGGACGTTGACGGTGTTCAAAAATATAATCCCCCACCTTTTGAAACTAAATCAACAGAAAATTATACACATTTTACAGGCATTGTTGCACTATATCATGAATGGGATCGCACTTGCAGCATTCCATCTGCAGCCCAGCACAGTATTCCAATACTTATTCCCATGTAAAATGCAATCATCACTCTTTCAGAAACGGTTTCACTTTCCAAAAGGTCTGTAAAATTTTTGGAACAATAGGCCAACAAGCATATAACAAAAGTGAGAAGCTGCATGCCCATCACGTTGTTCAGAACTCTGAAAAATGACCTTAACCGAGAATAATACGCTGTTAGCTGTAACGACAGAGAAATTATAAACATTAATCCCTTTCTGCATTTTTGCAACTGTTGAAATACCTGCTGCACACTGAGATCTTTACGAGCCTTTAAAAAGTTGTAAGTTTCTTTTCCCAGAACGTGGACAATAGCACACATGAAACTGCTTATTGAAGTGATGAAGATGTCCTGATATTTAATGTGGTACCAAGGACAAATACAAACAATGAATGAAACTATATACTCCGTAAAAATATGATTCGAAAACTGTGCAAGCTTATCTAAACCCCAAAAATTGTGCCCCACATATATCTTGCGAAATCCTTCAGTTTGAATAACTCTTAGAATTTCTGATATCCAAGCCAGTAAAGGAAATAGTGTGCACATTCCAGATAACATTCCAATCTTGAAAATGTTCTGAAAACGATTTATTAAGATTAATATTATGCTCACTAATCATTCATTGCATTACTTATTACCAATTTTGACAACTTTGGAGGAGTAGGTGAAAATTTGTAAGCTTCGAGATATAAATCCGTCAGATTTGGTTTGCTTATCCAACACAAGTATGAAAATCCCCAAATTGCAAAGATGAGAGATATCTGATTTGCAATGTCATACAGCTTTGTTGGGTCTTCCTTAATTATCAACCGATCTTTTGTCAACTCTAAAAAGCTATTGAAAGTAATGGTCCCCAAATGTATGAGATGAACCATAGCACATAAAACCTGACCAAATAGTGAAGGGGAATAATTGAATATTATTTCTCAATTAAGTAATTATTAATTCTCGGTACCTTCTGAATTTTATTAGTTTGTATGACCACCTTTTTATTAATATCCACCGTAAAGTGGCATGGAACAAGAAATGTGTAGTACAACAATTTCGAGAATGTTTGGAAATAATGAAGTACACTGGATGAAAAAATTTCATCGTTTTCTTCATGTTCAAGTTTATTTACAAAGGAATTGAATTTCGGAGATATTGTGAAAATATTCATAATGTGTGAATATTTGGGTCGATCAAAGTAATCTATGCAAGTTATTACACAAATGGAAGTGCAATTAGCAAAGTTATTGAGAATTATATTATGATGGTATTGATCGTTCATACATAATTGCGGGTGGAGTGAGTGCATTAGAATCATAATTGATTGATTAATTGAAAACTTGTTTGTTGTCAAATAACTCTCCCGAAAGAAATCATCCATGTATATTTAAAGGTTAATTGGGAAGAAATGACGACTGTGACTTTGAGGAATCCACAGTAAACTGGATAAGCACCATGGAATATGTTAAGACGGTCGAAAAAATCTCATGAAATTAAAAATAAATGAATTTCAAGTTCATAAAGAATGTTAATGCTTTCAATTATAAAATGGAATGAATATAAATTACTGAAATTAGGAGTCCGTATGTAATAAGAAATGTGCAGGCCTTCAATCCCAATCGCGGTACCGCCGTCTCGGACAACATAGTCAACACCTCCGAGGAATCCTTGTATCCGTAGTCATTCCGATGCAGGAAAATAAACTCGCCAAATAATTTCATCTAAAATTTAAAAGAAAAAAGGGTATAATTTAATTTATACTCCGCTGGAAGGTATGAGAAACCACTTCCTTGAACTGACCTTGGCTTGACCCTCGGCCGCGAGACATAAATAAAATATAGAATACAACAAGTAACCAAGTACGGTTATTCGGGTGACTACATCATTCGCTTGCATAATTTGAATTAACGATCTAGTAAAGTAGATTGTAATGCAAATGACGAATACGGACGCTGAGAGTGTCAAAGTCTCATTCAAAACCAAAAAGAATGATTTTGTTCTCATGTAATAGTCAACAACCTGTAGAATTATAATTAAATTTTACAAACAATGGCTTTGATTAATTAAAGTTGAGCTAGACACTAAACCTGTCGGAGTCCAATAGCGTCGTTGTTTTTTAGATATTCATGGACTTCACTCCCAATTCTGTATGTTAGTACAAACATGAGTCCACTTACATGAAAGATTACAGAGTTTATGAAAAAATTTAATACAAAACAAAAGAAGGTGTTCAATATGGAAAAAATGAATTTGATTTCCCAATTGCTGTTCGGATTTAGTAATTGATTTAGAAATTGGAATATGAATCTTTGTTCATAATAGTTGACAAATCCTTCAGCATTATGCTGTGAAAAATTCACGACGGCTCGAACTGTTAATGCAGAGGAGAAAAATAAATAAGCAAACATCATGATGGACAATGTCAATAAGTCCTGCGACCAGAAATTATTTTAATTAAGTCATAATGCTTATTGTCATCAATTATTGATCACTTGCTTTTCTGGGTAACTTGATTGAAGTTGGACCGAATTTATTAGCTTCTTGGAAAAGGTGAAGGATACGTTTCCTCCGGAACCAGAGAATGTAAGAGCAACTGCAACTAGACATTAAGTAAACTGATTGGTTTGCAAGATTGAAGATTTGTGTCGGGTCATCTTTAATGCTATGATTAGTGCTTGCAATGGCTGGAGTCCCGTGATACAGACGGGCGCATCCGTGATACAAGGACCACACGTGAAAGAATCCGCAAAAAACCTGTAAATTGTTATACCTGTAAATTTACATGTTGTGTACATGTTATTTAAATTAAATTGAGTTAATTTTTCTCCACCTGTTGTAAGAAATTTGTTTTAATGAGGAAATGTCCACTACCACCACGACCATAATGTGCAGGGATTCCTCCCATTACAAACTTTATGCGATACGGTGCTAAGAAAGTATAATATGAAAATGTTGAAAATCCGCAAAGATAATACATAATACTGGATTCTTGTGGAATATAAATCAGGTCTGGATTTGGTCTAAGATTAGCAATTTTAATCGTTTTAAAACTCATTGAAATGCTTTTAGTTTTGTTATGGCTTCTAAGATAAAAGATATTATCATCTCGTATAAACTTCAAGTGAGCTACAACCAACAAAGATTGACTGTCAGTGTGACTGGTGAATATACCTTTCATTTATACATACACTGGATCATAAGTAAAATAAGCAAAAAGATACAAATTAAAAGTGTTTAACAATAAATTACACAAATTATGAATAACTCATTAAACGGGGTCATTCTCTACATCAGCAGATGAAACTCCTTCTGGTGGGGCGGACAGTCGGACAGTCCTCGGAAGACAGAAGAAGAAGAAGGGGAACAGGATGGGGTGGACGTGAACTGCAGCAAAATTACTGTGTAAGTAATTGCTGAGCTGAATACTTATGTATGTATATGATTGTGTTCAGAGACATATGATACAAAATGCATATATTAATTCAAATCTATTGATCGAATTACAATACCGTGACGATAAAACCGGGAGTGATGAGAAATGTGCATGCATTGAGTCCAATGGGGTGTGATGCTGTTTCCGTTAATAAGTGAGTGACCTCCACCCTGTCCTTGCACCCTTGACGGTTTCGATGCTCAAATATGTAATCCCCAAATTCCTTCAACTATATTGCATAACAAATAAATTGCAATACAAAACTATTGGTATCCCGATATTTTGATCACTTACTTAATTTGGAACCTTCTGCTGCCATCAGTAGGAAGGAACTACTGATGATAAATTCTATCAGTTTTGACAACCGTTTAAAAGTGTCCAATGATAGTAAAATAATGGAAAATGATTTGCTGAAATAAATGAGAACAACACTAACGAAAATGAACATTTGTGTCCCAATTGCTTTGTTCACTGAATTCATAAACTTTTTGACTTGTACATATTTCATTTCAACCTGCAATCACTCAATGCTTTCAATGTTGACTATGAAAAAATATCTGAGATGAATTATACCCACTTTTACTTACCTCGTCCAATGACAATGAATCATTTTCTAAAAATTTTGAACATTCTTGTCCCAGTTTGTAAGTTACCTAACAAAATATTCCACTAATGTGAAACAAAACAGGGTTGGTCTAGCACGTTAACTGCCAGTAGTATAGCACTGACAATGGAAAAAGTGTACTGGACTACTACAAAATCTTCCAGGATTGACACAGTCGTTGATCCAACGGAATGCAGCATTTCTTCTGTAAAAGCGTTGCAACCAGTTTTGTCCACTTTCTCTCAACAATATCCCAACAAGTTGTGCAGTGCTATAAACAAGTTCTCCAGCAATTACGGAGGTAACGATGAATAAGTTGTGTGTTATAACTTGTGAAACTATTTTATATACTTATTGTCATGTATGTAGTATGCAAATGTGGTGAATGCTTTGAAATAATAATTAGACAGGATTCGTCCAAGGGTAAAATCTTATTGCAAAATCCTTGAAACTTGATAATTTGCCTATTCCTCATTTCGAATAGATTAATCATGATTCAATTTTAAGTTTGTTATCTGTATTACATGTAGTAAATTGGACTGAGAGAAAGTATATATATGGGACACTTAAATTGAAATATGGGTCATACCAGTGGTTATTAACCACAGCAGAAATCGACATTTATAACTTCATTTAATGTGAGGTTAGGTTTTTATATTGTGCAATTTCTTGTCATTTGTTAATAGATTTGAAGGAGGAAGCATGTTTTCAAGTGAAGGGTGGAACCGGAACTTTGCAAATCCACTAATGCAAATGTACTATTTTTTAATTTGACGGTTTGACTGCTATTTAATGTAGTTTTACAAATTAGATTAAAATTGATACATAGGAGGGGATTGAGTATGTAGCACATGTTATACAATTTAACATGTTGATTGTGCAACATTGCCTCGGATGCGTAACGATCCAGGAAGTTAAAAATACCTGAAGAGCTGTTTATGTCGAATTGTAGTAATTTTCTGGAAAAAGTGCTTACCTTGCACTTGTCTGGCCTTCCTAACTTTTTTATAGGTCATCTTTACTTTTTAATATTGTTCTTGTTTATGATTTCCCACTGCAATAGTTTCCACTGCTCATTCAGGACTACGGTCGAGGAAGTAATAGAAATCAAAATTTAAAAATACGTTAACACCACATGCACCCAGGAATAAAAGGCAGATCAAATATATATGCACCAAATCTTTATATAAAGGATCTTTGTGCGATAGATGATTTCATTCCTGATACGGATTTTGATTCCTACACTAATTTGCTGAAGACTTATTCACGACAGACAGTCAACAGTTGCATAATAATAATGACTAGGTTGACCGTGGTCGTGTGTCCTGCAAGTCCTGAACTTTGAGTGTACCTGGTCGTGCCTAGCAGTTGAATTTTATATCTGTATTTGAATATTTAACAGTTGGATAGATTCATTAGATTTAGTGTTAATTAGATTTAAGTTTTAAGGACAACCATGGAAGAAGACAATACTAGGTAAATAAAACCAGGCAGAGTTTGTGGCTTTATTTTGGTAATTTATATTTCAAAAAATGTAATAACGATTATCTATGTATATACGTCACGCAGCACTCCTTCCACATCCCAAAAATTTGATTACACGGCCAGAGCTGGAAAATTACACCAGAATTCAGGCTCTTGTTGCAGTTATGAAAATCCGGCTTACTGTAATAATGAAGATGAAATCATAGAATTGCCGACAGTCAAAAGAACGATGTCATCCACAAGCAATGCCACCAATATTTCCGACCCGTTCAGAACATCATGCGCCCTCCACGTTGAAGGGGACCAGCGGTGTAATTCTCCTTATGGAAATGGAAATAAAAAATACGGTAGCAATAATAATGACACTTGTATCAGTGTACAGAAGAAACATTCTAAGCCCGCAGTAACTGTGAGAAATGCTTACAAACGGTTTGGAAATGGTCCAGAAATATTGAATAACTTTTCCATGACCATTCAAAAGGGGACAATGTGAGTTGTCATATTTTGAACCGACTATATAAAATTTGGTTTTAGATTCTTATTAACTTTGTATTCCAATCCATTCCACAGCTATTCATTGCTTGGGTCCAGTGGTTGTGGAAAAACCACACTGCTTTCATGTATCGTAGGAGTTCGAAATGTGAACAGTGGAGAAATTCTAGTGTTTGGAGCAAAGCCTGGAACAAAAGAAAGTGGGATTCCTGGAAAGAGGGTGGGGTACATGCCACAGGTTAGTGAAAAATAAAGCATAGAACTTGAATTTTATATTTCAATCATGAATAAAAAGAGTTTTATGTTTTACACGCAAGGATTTGGCACTTTATAACGATTTCTCTATCCAAGAGTCCATGCGATACTTTGGAACCATTTACTCAATGAGTTCCAGCCAAATTAAAGCAAGTCAAGATTTCCTCATTGGTTTTTTGGACCTACCAGACGCTTCCAGACGGATTGCTACATTAAGGTAGGGTTTTACTACGCAATGACGTAATTTAGTTATTTTTCCTGTTCTGTTCTTAAAAACTTGGCTTTAAAGCACCTGGCATTGACATTACTTATAATGATTAATTTTTCAGTGGTGGTCAAAAAAGGCGCGTTTCGCTGGCCTTATCACTTGTCCATTCTCCAGAGCTCCTCATTCTTGATGTAATATGTAACTGATTTTGTAACTTAATTTTAATTGCTTTTACGCTTAAAATACGAAAAAAACAATAGGACTTGCATTGCCTATTTTTTGTAGGTTATGCAGGCTTATATGGCTTGTTGGAAATAAAAATTTAAAATGTATGTACAACCTAGTCAGAAAATTCTAACTTGATTTAAATTTACTAGGAACCCACAGTGGGAGTCGACCCCTTGCTGCGGGAAAGGTTAGTCATTATTTGCACACTACTGATTTATGTTCGGAAATGTGGAGATGATCACATATTTATAAATCGTTGTGAAGTGGAGTTTATGTCACTATAAAGATACCATTATTTTCAGCATTTGGAATCATTTGTGCAAACTAGTTGCCAGCGAGGAGACAACAGTCATAATTACTACACATTATATCGAGGTGATTCTCTTACTTTTCTCAGATTTTTAGTGAAATATTTTGTAGGCATTGCTAAAACAGTTTTAATTTTTCAGGAAGCTAGACAATCCAACATGGTGAGTGCACAATAAATGAATTATCATTCTAATATTCTCAAGACATTTTCTGCAGATCGGTCTCATGCGTGGGGGTCGACTTTTATCAGAAAATAGTCCAGAATCATTATTACAAAAATACAACACTACCTTATTAGAGGATATTGTATTACAACTTTGTCGAAAAGATGCGGCTGGAAATATTGAAGAAATGGATTCTGATGGTGATAATGATAGCATGCAAACCCTTGATTATGGTTAGTTTAATTGACCGCATTTAGTAAAACGTCATGGAATAACGCGTTATTGAAATTTTTGGCAGATATGGTGTTCGACGAACCTTATGAGGAGGATGTCACAAACACTTCATTTGGACCGAACGGATCTGCGATGGAGAAAGCATGGGCCAACTCTGATTTGGTGAATGTGAAGAATAGAATAATGGCATTGATCCAGAAAAATTGGGTGGTCATGATGAGAAACATAATGTAGGACTTGCAATCATATACATCCATCCAATGTTCATTTTAAATGTCAATGTAATTACTATGATTTTGATGCAGTCTGTTGGCGTTTATGATTTGGGTTCCTGCCTTTCAGGTAATGGGCACAATTCATAAATAATACATTACACGATCATATTATTTAATACCTTCTGAATGTTTGCATATTTCAGGTCTTTCTCAGTAAGCAAATGATGTATTCAACATGGATAATCTAAAACACAACGTTTCAGCTTATTATGTACTTGTATATAGTTTGCATGGCTATTGGAAATGACCCCAAACCAATGTGGATGGGAGTGGTCAACTACGAAACAAATTATTCTGCAGTGTGCCTATCACCAATGATATCTCACGAAGGGTGTGATGTGGAAAACTTGAGTTGCAAATTCATTGCAAAATTACCCAAAGATGTCATTTATTTAGTAAGCCTGATATACATGCTATGCAGATTATTTGCATTATAAACGTTTACACATATATTTTAAAATTTCCATATTGTATAAAATTGCACTCATTTAGCGTGAATATGTGAACGAGGAGGTTGCGCGTGACGCCGTTACGGAAGGGAAGATTTGGGGTTTTATGACCTTTCATGAAGGATATTCCGACTATTCATATTCCAGATCGGCCAGTGGCAATGTAATTGATGAGAAAACATTGAACGGCTCACAAATATTATTAGAAATGGATTTGACAAGTAACATCTTTATCTTCATCGCAGTTAATTTGAAATACAAACAACACAAATTTTGTAATCTTTAGGCAAACAGATTGCAGGATCAATTAAGCGCATACTTTACGACGCTTACAGGGATTACGCAAAGGAGATGCTGTCTAGTTGTGGATTACTTGCAGAACTTGGGGACGCTCCGATTAAGGTAATTCGGACACAGAATGAAACGGTACACAACATGATTGAGACTCGATTTAAATGGCTCCCATATTTGTATAGTATTTGGAACCCATATATGGGACAGATGACACTGATTTTAAAGAATATGTGGCTCCAAGTGCTCTCCTTGGGTTCGTTTTTTTAGCAACTTTTGAAAATATAATTGAATAATTGATGGATCAAATATCCGTGTAGGATGATGTTTTTCTTCCCTCTCTGCTCCAGTGGGTAAGATCAATAATTATTATCTGATTAAAAAATATGGTTGTATGATGCTTGAATGACGGTGATGTTCCAGCGTTTCATATATCTGGGACAAGAAACAGGGCACCCTTGAAAGAGCCCGAGTAGCCGGGGTCAATACTTGGGAGGTTTGTTTGCAATCTAATCATTGGCTTCAAGTGCAAATCGTCGGCACATACGAATATAAATATATTATAATCTAATTTTTCTTTCAAATCAGATTATGGTGGCTTTCTTCATCACAGAGAGCGTGGTCTTCTTGTTACAATCATTGATTTCGTTTTCTATTGTAATGTATTTATTTGACATTCATTCCCAAGGGTCAACATTTTTGGCTATTTGCATTACTATGCTGATGGGATTTGCGGGCTTATCGATGGGTAAATGAGAATAATTTCACACATTATGCACATCACAATACAATAGGATAATTGTAACTTTCTCTACATTTCATGTTGTAGGGTTTCTGATGGCGGCTGTGTGTAACGAAGAAATTGAAGCTGTTCTTATAGCTATGGGATTATATTTCCCCAACTTTCTTCTCTCAGGTATTTTTGTCATCATTTGTACAAAATGGACACCTAATTACTGATTTTTTCCATCAAGGCATGATTTGGCCGATTGAGGGGATGCCTAAAATAGTTCAAACCTGCTCCTACTTTTTGCCGTGCACATTAGCATTAGGTTGGGCTTTAAATATATCTAGGCATTCTATATTATTCCATATGTCTCAGTTATTATTATTTATTCATTATAATTAAGAATCTATCCGTTCCATAATAAGTCGTGGGTGGGGTTTCTCACATATCAGAGTTTGGCCAGGCTTTGCAACGACGCTGGGATGGACATGCTGTTATTGGACGACGACTATTATGATACACAGATTCATGTCGGCAAGGAGGTAAATTACAGAAGGAATTTATAGCTGATTGTCATATTGCCTCGTTAAAGCCATTTATTCCTCTGATGTGTCGTATAAATAGTTATAATGATTTATAATACAATACGTTTGCTCTAAAAACTCCATTCAAGCACTATGTAATGATCAACGATCGCAGACTATAGTAAGTAGTGGCAATTTTCTAATTATTCGAAGAAAGGATGAATAAATAGATATAACACCATATAGTATTTGATAAGCAGTGATTATTGGTTATTGTTGAATTGGTTTTTTGCAAAATGGGGCATTAAAATGAACAGCATCCGTATAAAAAACCACCCTTGTTTAACTACAATTACAATTTTTTGCTGTATATACAGTGGTTGAGGTTCTTATTAAGATGGATTTCCCCATAACATTTGATAATCAGTGATTATTAAATTATTGTTGAATTGTTTTTTTTTGGTACTGATGCAAACTGGAGCAATACAACGATATATGTAACGACTTGGCTGAAAATCTATCAAATACAAAAACTTGTGTTAGGTCATATAGGTCTCAATCTAATAAATAACTTACCGTGACAATGAAGCCGTGGGTGATAAGAAAGGTATGCGCTTGAAGTCCCAATGGATTTTGTTCCAGGTCCAACTGGAGGCTAAGTACTTCCAAGCTTTCCCTATACTCCACCTTCCTTCTGTTCTCAAATAGATAAGTTTTGAATGCATGCTGTAACTATATTTCACATATGAATAAGATACAACAGTACACAATATAATAAGGTCCGTGGTACATATACATAAATCATGAATTATTCTACCTTCGATGCCCCCACAGCCGCCATGACAAGACAACATCCAGCCCAAGAGAAATAAAATAGATTAACGGATTTTATTAATAGTGACATATTTGGCTCCAACATTTCAGTAAATGCACGACTAAAATGAATTAACAGGCTAGAAACGAAGATTAAGATTTGGAGACCAAATATCGAGTTGAAGTGTCGAAGTAGAATCTTCAATTCGACATGTTGGCTACTAACCTAGAAATTGCACAATAAAAGAACTTTAATTAAATTAGGATATTTTGTGTATTTTTCTGCTATACCCACCAGCATTAATGGGGGTGGTCCATCCTTCAAATATTTTTCACATTCACATCCCAACTTGTATGCAATAAGGCAACAGTAAGTGCTTATTCCTATGACTGTGGCGTTTGAAAAAATTGTGAAGTAGATGGAGAACAGTAAATAGGCAATGGACAAAACCAATTCCAATCCAGCGTTCTCTTCCAGACTCAAATATTTATCCAAATTCATAAAAATTTGATCCTTGTACATTTCTCGAAGTGGAATATTCTCGATTACAACTTTCTCCATAATTGAATACAACTCCATTACAATTGGAAATACTGCCAGACCCACAATTGGGAAGTTGATTTGTATCCAACCCTAATAATAATAAGCAGAAAGACATTAAGTACACCATTTGTTAGAACATGTAAATTTATTCAGAGTAAAAACTCGCAATGCGTGACAAGTTTGAGCCCCTTGAAAATTGAAGCGCCATTTTATGCAGATCTTGGAGAGGCCGTTTTTTGAACCAGGTAAGCTGTGTAAACATAATTGTATTGATGAGATTAATGAGTAACCGAGCCAGAGTGTAGATTTGGCTGGGGTCGGTGAGAATGCCTTGACTTTTTTTGACACCAGTATAACACTCGGTCACTGTGAGGTACAATTGGCAAAAGTGGTTTACAGCGCAAACAATCTGCAAACAAATCATTTACTTGTATCATAACTATACACCATGACTTGAATACCGTCAAGAAGAACTCACTTTATGGATCAAATTAACTTCCACAACAATATCATCCTTATTTGGAGGAAGCACTAATTTATACGGAGATATCAGCATGTAATACATAAGCCAGGAAAACTTTTGTATGCAATAAAATATATCAGTTTCCATTTTGTGACCTGCTTTTCGTTCCCGTTTTAATACACAAAATTAATTTTTTGTCCAGTTTCTGGATTTGATCGAAAAAAATTCAATAAATTGATAAAAAAGTTCACAAAAGACGTTGTTTAAATAATATTTATTAGAATTGAAAATTTATATATGTAGATAAAACACATCCATTAGTTGATGAAATTTAATCAATTAGAATGCTGAATCATTTTCAAAATTGTGCTAGCAAATAAGTATGCATCCCCAGGCCATCGGGCGGAAATATAATTGTCGTCAACGCAAACAGACGCATATCGTTCATCCAAACTTGCAAATTGATTACAAATTCCAGGTTGAAATTGCTTGTCTGGAAATTCCATTGCTTGACGTACCTCATCCTCCACGTAATCGTCATAAGTGCGGTAATACTTTCCTAATTTCCAAGCAGTCATATAATATGCAGTTCTATACATGCACGCATTAATCTTATTAGTTTACTTAATCTCATAAACGTAATACAAATCAGCAAATATAAAAATAAACAAACCTTTCCATGTATTTTGGAAGACATGTAGACTGTCTTCGATACAAAATGGATTTTCCCGTTTCAGGGTCTACTGCCCGAGATAGCACAATGGTTCCGTGACAAATTGCTGCAACCACTTTAGACTTATCTTTGAAGTACGGGATAATTTTATCTCTAATAGTTTGATTTTCCAAATATTGTTTCATCCCTATAATAATGGGCGAAAATAGATAAAAATTGATTAGATATGTGTCGCGCGGTTCCAGAAATGACGCCATTAACCTTACCCGGTGCGTGACCGCCAGGGAATAAGACACAGTCATAGTTCATGAATTCTGTATCAGAATATTTGGTTGGATTTTTGTACTCGGTAGTAGCAATCATTTCATAGTAAAACTCTTTTGGTTTTGGAGCAGCCCCCAACTTGCCAAAAATTACGCCATCAAGAAGAAGAGGGTCACAATCTCCAGGTAATCCATTTTTAGTACAAAAGTCGACTTTTACCTTGGCGTCGGTTAATGTGCGCCATGGAACAGCGGTTTCAGTGACATCGAAATCCTTGTTTGGCAACACTATTAGAACTTTCTTTGACATTGCAGATTTACACGTTTTCCAGGCCCAATTTTGACTGGGTGTTATTTAGTAAATGGACAAATGACTGATGATGGGTGAGAAACGTGTGGTTGTTGTTAAATACTATTCTTTACTAAAGTTATTTTTTGCCAGTCATTTTTTGTAGACACTATTCCGTCACCGGTGCAAAGGTACAATTTTCAATCATTACCACATCACGGTTATACTATAATGCACATAACATGTTCAATTCAATGATAAATGAGGACAAAGATAAACAAATTGTCGTACAACTGTATGTAGTTCGTTGTCGCGCTTTATTAACTAAACAAGTATTTCATATATATTAAAACACAATTCCTTATCGCCCGTATTGATTGCTATCAAACTCAAACAAACCCTGTTCTCAAGAAATATTTCGTACCAAAACATTGGACTTTTTACAAGTTTTAAAGAAGTGTTTTTAACAACCATGCCAAATAAAATTACATTCGCCGAAGTGAAATAGAACCAAAATTTCTATCCTATCATTGTCTCTATTAGGTGTATACAGTTTGAAACATTCTGTAAATATTCATAATAGTTTGTGGTGATACTACTGCCATGCAATTAAATCATAGCTCGAAAGTATCTGAGACACAGTCAGTGTATGCGTACATGAAGCATTAATATCAAATTTCATCACATAAAACAATATTATTATAAATCTGTCCTAAGCTAAACTAGTATGTAAAGTTTGGCAAAACAACACAAATTAAGTAACATCAACTTTGAGGATCAGTGTTGAATTATTATGGTAGGATGGCTAAGCAAAACAATTGTCATTCGGTCATGCCAATGTCAAATAGTTAATAGTGATTAATAACCGACTAATAATGTTTTCGTAGCTGTGGACATTATACTACAAGTGGGGAAATTAAATGCAACATTAAATAAGTACTAAACACTTACAAACAATAAGAATTGTTGGATATTAGGTATTAAGAGCAAAGGGTTAATACATAAAAAATTGCATTACTTTACTGAGAAGACAAGTGCCTGACTGGAGGGAGCTACAGAATCAAATAACTACATCCAGAGCTGCGAAATTAATCCATCCATGACTGTTCAACACAAGCCTTTACTCGTTTCTCGTACTCTCGACGATTTTCTTTGTACAATTGAGCAGCCATACTATTTGCTGGAGAGTTTGGGTTTGGATCACTTAAGAGTGACTGTCACAAAACAACAACAGAATATTAGAATCTACAACGGTGAGTTGTGAGCATAAGTAATAATCAACTTGCTCACCTGAATTGATGTCAGTATCGCACTAACGTCATAGGTTGGTGACCTGTTACAAATAAAGAATTTAATAATCTACGCTTAAAATTTATGGTTGAAAGAAGATATAAAACTATAATGCATACATACCATCGATTTTGCAAAATGTCTAAACAAATTGCACCGTCCGCGTACACATTGGGATGAAACATCTTAGATTGAAATCGAACCGTAGGTGGCTTATTAGGATACTCTATATTAATAGTATTTAAGGATTATTATATAGCACTATTTATTGTGAATAATTAATGGCATATTACCTTCAGTAAATTCAATTGTTAATTTAAATGTTCCATCTTCGAAGGGTGTATCATGAGGTCCAAAAATAACTGCGTGCCATAAAAGGATGTTGTTATCCGTAGGAGCCCCACTTACTCCAGCTGGAGGATCTGTATGTATTATAGAACATGTTAAACTATAATCTGCAATTTAATTTTGAAGTAATACACATCGCCATCGCTTTCTTACCCTCTTGAAGCTTTTTGAAATCTCTCATTAAGCGTCGTCGTGCTGGTGTGGACATTTTGGCAGATGCTCACTGATCACGTTGATTTATTTTTAAAGATGTATTTGCTTCTTCCTAAGTATGTAGTCTCACGCCAAGCCAGTAAACTGCAAAAAATAATATGTTAAAATTATTTAACTTTAATAAGCACCGTTTGTTTCCACAGCTTATTTACTTAAATACATCATCATCAGACCTTTTATGCTCTACATAATACGCTTTAATGTTACATGTACCCACCCTTTTGATAATCGTGGAAAATTTACAATATTTGTTAATATTTCCTTTGTCTTATTGTTGCTGTCAATAATTAAAGCTCACTAATTGATTGACTGATTCACACACCACAACAAGTCAACAATAATATCAGTAATGTATGTATTATGTTTTATAGAATTTATAGTGCATTTATAAATTTAATATTTACTAAACGACAAATGTCACAAACAATGCATCATATTATTACTGTAGAGAATATTTGAGGAAAAGTATTATTCTTATTAAAAGCTTATATTATTTGCAATAATAAACTAATAATGGAATATATATGGTCTGGTGCGTGTGTAATTTCTACAAACAGCCTCCATGTGCTTTTGTCTAACTAAATGTCTGTCTGACTGGATCAGAAATTCCACGGACTACTGACTGAATGTGTTTGTCTTGGTGGTCACTGTTGAAAGAAAATAATAAATGAAATGAGAGGGTGGGTGGTTGGAATAAAATAACTAGCCTCCAAACATTAATTTTAATCCCAAATTCTCAATAATAATATATTTTAGACCTACCTAACCTACAGTCATGGTCTGCATATTGTGAACAGTTAACTTCATGAACGGAAGATTTTATAAGAATCAAACGCAACCGTATTAGTTTAGTTGGCCAATCCCACACCCTCAGGGGCTTGATTGTAGCATAGTTATTTATTTATGCACCATGCACATAAGCAAGTAACATAACATCACACCTTCGCACAACAATGAAGGGGAATTGTGCTGCGCTGCAACCTGCACTTATTAGGAGACGCATAGTTAGTTAGAATGAACACTATAGATTGGGCCAAGCAACAGTTGTAGTAAACCTGCTCAATTTACAGTTAATTGTATAAAACTAAATTAAGGCGCTTTACAGTAAATCATGAACCATATTTATTTGATTCTCCTTAACAGTGACTAAGTATATAAAATATGTACAGCTTCATTCAAGTTAAATGTTAAATGTCGAATCGCGGATCATTTATTTAACCGCTTCACCTCAATTTTTCATTCCTGTCGATAACTACTACGATGTATGTACTATGTGCTATGTAACAAAGCACGATGATAATTAATAGAAATAAAATTGAAACTGTTGTTAAACCTGCATAGGTCAATTAAAGAATGATAAATAGTGTCAGGTAAATCATCAGAATGAATTATGAAGATGAGACGAATGGCACAACAATTGAACATCCTGAATTGCATATTTTTTAATCAATATAATTGAATCTATTGTATCAATTTTTCTTACACTACTGCTTGAATTGACTGCAAAATTGTTGGCAAAAGGTACTTTCTAGATGGAAAAGACAATTTGCTGAAATATCACTCGTAATGTACTTTCATAGAGGTCTTTATTTTGGATTCAAGACTATCCACTGTCATATAATAATAAGGCATACACATCTCAATTCACAATTTGCCAATCCACAATCATTAAATCATTATTTTAAACAAATATTTTCATTCTCAGCAAAAATTTGAGCAATTGCTGAGTAAAATTTTTAATTCAATTTGCCTAAAAGTTATTCCATCTCAAAGGTGGAATAACTTTTGCCTATCTCATATTTGTAAGCAAATTTCAAATTTAGGCATGCGTAAGTTTAGATAATATTATATGGACGAACGTCGAAAATTTGTTAACGTTTACACTCACTAGATACGCAGTTATGATAAGTGGTAAGGGTAAACAAGACTTATGCAGCTCTTACCTTATCGGCAAATCCAGGCTAGGACAGCTATCCAAGGTTGACCTCGCCTCCACCTCCAGTATATGGTCTTGGTTCTTTTCTTGCGTTGTGTTGCAAGCAATTCTAAACTCTATCAGATCTCTTTTTTCGAAAATGATTTAGAAAAGTAGTAATTAACAATTTAATTGGAAATATTTATTTCTGTGCGAATTGTTTGATGCGAATGCGACGAATGGAAACGATTTTTGCGAATGAATTATGTTTAGTCATTGGTTTTGTTGGGTGCTGCTAGTGTGCATTTTGTTTGCTATGTGTTATTTCCAGAGCCACCACCACCATCAGCTGCCTCTACCCCTTTCCACACAAACGTACTAGTAGAGCGTCCATATGCAACTTCGCGACCATCGTATATAGGCATTTTTACACAATAACGCTGCCGTGTTTCAATTGCACACTCCGGAGGAACGACGTCACCTTTGTAAATGCGTCATTATCACTGTAATTGTTTTGTTGCTTTTGCACAATTCCAAATTCATAGGAAATGAAATGGATGGATTTTATTTACTACTTCATATAAACCACTAAATCTGAAAAGATGGATAAAAATAAGCTCTGGTTCGGACTAAACAAATGGACTTCAAATAGTTTATCTTCAAATTGTCAGTCCCAGGTTGGGACTGGCAAAACATTAATGTATTGCATATTGCAATCTTTTACATGTTGCTAATTTATTAACCGAAAATCCAGATTATATGAATTTAGCGCTACAGCGCTGCTGCGAAGATCGTGAGTATTCGACGGACAGATAAGCTTGTACATGATAAGCCTTGCTATGCTGGCTTGATCTAAATCCAGATGATATTTCATTGTGAAGGTTTCAGATTTCTAACTTAAAAACTATCCTGACCTGGCCCGTCACTCCTTTGCTAACTGACTCACGGTGGAAGGTCCACCAGCAACCACACCCCTTTCGGGCTTCGTTCCGGCATTGGTGCAATCATTACACACTGCAATGATAACATTTGTGTACGGTACCATTATTTGGAGCATTTATGTTATTTTGTGATGATGATGGAAAGAAATTATAATTGCATGAATATGTAAATTTGGCTTGTTTTTTATGACATTTATTTAGGAGAAAGGGTAATACAGATATTATTATTTCTCCCATGCCATCTACTATACTCGGTGCTAATAGTTGCATGAGGGAGACGGAAGATGAGACGGACTGCGGAGCCTGTGTTTGTCTTTCCCTTATTTCAAACTCGTATTTAGACTTGCTGCTTACTTATTGCTTGAAGTTTTTTAGCGAGCGAGTGAGTGAATTGATAATTGCGGTTTAATAACCAGCACAGAACAGTCAACAGGGATGATATGATGGTATGATGGTGAATTGGTGGCAGTGTCAGCAGTGGTATAGCAGCTGAATTTGCAAATAGTCTCCTCGTCACCAAAAAGACAGCAGACCCATCCCATTCATTCTTCTTCTTCAATGGAGAGACATTTAAGTTTAACTGCTCTGTTAATTAGTGAGAGGATTAGACACCTGTGAGGATGACGAGGTGAGAGGATTCAAATAACACCACGAGGAATTTTAATCCTAGTCCATATATATTTAGCTGCTGCTGGACGGTGTGGAATAATATTTGGTGAAAAGTTTAATAATAAGTTGAGAATGATTAAAAAAGTAAATATTATTACAGTGGACAAGACAAGTTACTAATTGCGTAATGGAGGATTGAGTCATCGTCATTTGTTTTGATGGTGCAGTCTAGATTATTGCAGTGCGATGCGAAGGGCACATCCTTTCGATCCTTGTAAGGCTTTTCCTCTCGTGGTCACGTCATTTCTGAAGAAAGAAAAGAGCGTTGTGCAATCCCGTAAACTCATCACTCTGAAGGGAATTGGAATTCGTCATTCAATCCGGAAAATAATTCGGGTTGTTACTCAAAAATTATATACTAATCAAGCATTAGGATTAGGACACAACCGCGTCAAGAGGTTGAATTCAGTATTTTATATACACCACCTGCATTAACAAACAATAAATGATTAAAAGGCAAGTTTAACTTTCGTCTAACTTATATAATCTTAGAAAATTCTTTAAGAATAAGAATAAGAAAGAGCGTGTTTCTTTTATCCGTTGCAGATGATTGTACATATCTTCCAATCGGAATCCATACTACTACCAGGGTATGAGAGAATGCTGACGGAGTGCGATGTCTTAATTTAATTCAGAACAAAAGGATATTATTAAGCGACGGTGACATTAATGGAAGTGATTCAGCATAATTGCAAATCATAATTAAGCGGAGATCCTTCTCTGTTCTGTGTGGTGGTGAAATTGAAATAACAATTTAGCCACGCTAACTACAACACGTTTGTGGACATTTCGGATTAATTCAATTTGGTGAGTTATATTTTTTGTCATGCTCAGCAGCCAGCTAGTTTTTTGGATTTATCTTAAAATATTTAAAGTTTTCATTTGAATGCATTTCATTCTTTCGTGCTGAATGTTCTCATTCATTTTATCCGTTTTGCTTGCGTTGTTGAATTAAGTTTTAGTTTGTGTAAGTAATAGTCCTACAAATTGGCATTTGAGATCTAGAGATGTACTCTCTTAACCATACAGATTTGATCTTATTTGGCGTAAAGAGACACCTTCATTCAACTAAACTGCGACGAGGCGACGTGTATTCTTGCATCGTTTACTTGCAACTTGCAACACACATCCGTCCGGTCTCACACTTTCCTGTTTGCATTATGTCATGTATGAAAAACTCGCCTCAGTATTGTTAATTTCATTAAGTAGGCATTTTCCATTCTCATTCTTGTCTTGCATACAAGTTACATTTTTGCATACTACATACATACCACATTATAAGTACTCTAGTTAAGTGAGTTAAGTATGAGTTTGTTTCTTTCACATTAAAATAATGAGTAATGCTAATGAAATGATCCGCCATCCTTAAGTTCTCCTGCAAGTGTCAATGTTCAAAAGCGAGCTTTACCTTTCGTCTTGCGTTGCGTATGTATTTATTGAGTTGATAGTCACACAAGTCACCGGAATCGATTATTCATCAACTTAATTATTAATATTAAGAAAATCGTCTTCATCAAATCATCTTATTGAATGCAGATCTATATTGTGCATAATTTAAAACAATAATTCTCAATCCGGAGGCTAAACAATGTATGTGATAATCATTAACTGAAAATTTACTGGCATTTTATTTTGTATTTATTACCCCCTGGGAACTTTCTTTGTGACAAGATGTCATCTGTTTCTGTTTTGACTGTCAACTTGCTCTGTGTCTCAGCATGTGTGTGGTAATCTGGTATGTTTTATTAATTTTCGGTAATTTGATCTCTAATTATATTTATCTGTAGTTGAGATTGATAATATTTGTTGTAAGCGAAAGCGAAACTGTGCAGGCTAAGATTAACCATACTGATCCTTCCTTGGGGTCCTTTTTTATTGAATCTCTACATCCTGTCGACTCGACTCACATTTTTTATCATCAGACACCATCCCTCTCGTTTCATCCTTATCATAGTCGCTTAAGCCTTGACTTTGTTTGATAAGGAAAGCAGAACTTTTGTCATTGTTCCAATATACAATATCCAGCGTTGGTTGAGTTGACTCGTATTTATCAAACTGATAATTATTTCCAGTCTGACTGAATGTTCAGCCAGAGAGAATCACAGTCACAGCACACCACATAAAACATTGAGTGGAAAGATTTTAGGTAAACGTGATTTGGAATTGGGTATGGTTAGAATTTCATTTTTATAGCGGTTTATGTGGTCACTCTACTCTATCTTCGTCTTCGTCTGTTTGATGTAAATTGTCAAGTGTTGAAGTGGTGGCAATGTGGTTATTAACTTAAGAAAAGGAGGAAAATACCATATTTTAGCAGAATCTTGACTAAACTCGCATAAAACTAAACTAATAATATGTTTGTCTTCCGGTTTTTTTAATATTTGAATATTTGCATTTTGAACACATCTCTTTCCTTACTACTTGTTCCCTACTACTCAACTACATTCTACGCCCTACACAAGCATATACATTATAAACCAACTAAAATAATATTTAATTACTTCGTCTTGATACTAACGTTATGCAATTGCAAGTTTATTTCACAATCAATACTTCAACACTCCTTATAATTTCGTAGTAAAGAAAAATTTGCTTATACTTTATTTTTGTGTTTCTAATATTTTGCAGACCTGGAGTGGCCTACATGTCCGTGTACTGAATTTTTGTGATACTTTGATTTGAATGAAGCTGAATTTGCTGAATAAGAGCCTGCTATTAGAATGGAATGATTTAATGATCGAGGAGATCTTTAGTGCAATCATCTCGTCACCACCCCAGCAAACACAACATTTTGCTTTCTTCTGCGCCACAAAGATGAATAAGCTGTCCCATTGCTGACAAGACTTGGAGTGACATAAAATTGCTTTCATCACCACATCACGATGATGGAAGGATTGACCACTAGTTTTTTATTACTGTTTTATTTACACACTCACACTAGATAATTATCTTGCAAGTGCTCGTGATATTGACGTTTGTTTGCCTAAATTACTTTAAAGTCAATACGTACTTTTAAAACTTTAAAATGCCTGTGCCTCCTCCACCCCCACCTCCAGGACCACCTGCACCTCCTCCTCCAACGTTTAACTTGGGGTCTGGAGGAGCATCTGACTCCAAGTCCAGAAACCAGTTATTGGACTCTATTCGACAAGGGAAAAAATTGAAGAAAGCAACTATTGTTAATGACAGAAGTGCTCCGATAGTGGATGGTAAGTTAAAGATATGTGAATACTGAGTATGATAATGTCATTTGAACAAAAAACACCTCTCTCTCTTTCTCCGTAAACATAAACAAACCACACCCTTCAATATAGCTCAGATTATTCTTTGTTAGAGGGACCCAATTGTTTAAGTGTCGACATCGCCCAACATGTTTTTCAAGTGGAAAAGCGAGAGTAGGGTGTTGTTGGTTTTTAATTTCCCTGTGACGACTTTCATTGTTACCGACTATTGAAGTGCACTATACATAGTTTTCTAAGATGACGGATGGAACGGCTGTATGTAGCTCAGCACATTTTGAATTTTTTTCAATGATTGTTATGCAACTTATGAAAGTGAGGGGAATAAAGACTAAATGACATGCTTCCTGTTAGAAGAATAAAACTGATTAGGACTTTGCAGTAGTGACATGGATTTTGGCAAACATTGTAATCCAGTTAGTTTGTGACTTGCTCAAGTCAGACATGCAATTTAACTTTTTTGGTAGATGTCCAAAACGCTTCTACAAGAGCCAGTTGCAATAATAATAATGGCAATGGCGGACTGTTTAACGATTTATTGACTAAGGTCATACTTTTACAACCTCTTTCTAAAATACACCAACAAAACAGAATGGGTGGTGTTCATTTGGTTCGATTTAGATTTCTGACAATCGAAGAACTTGAAAAGAGTGATGATTGGGTAGACTCCTTTTCATTTGATGGTGGGCACATTAGGAAACACAATGTAAATGTTAATTTTGGCTAAATTTTATGAGTAATTGTTTCTTTGTTTTATTTAACAGCTAATGCGAATCGCAGCAAGAATTCTTGTTCGATTAGTGGAGGCAGCCCCAACAGTATTTCTGCAAGCAACTCTGGTAACTCTGGAAGTATTAATAGTGGACGAGGAGGAAATGGTTTACCTGGACCGCAAGGGTTAGGAGGCTTATTTGCTGGAGGTATTCCCAAATTAAAACCTGTCGGAAGTACTCCTGCCAAAGGTGGTGGGAGTGGCCCTGGTTTTAATGGTAGAAAACACGAAACAAGTCCCACTCATATCAAAACAAGTGCTGGAAAAACTTCGCCAAATCATAATAACTCGTACAACAATTCATCTAATTTTACGAATAACAACAATAACAATCACTCAATAACCGTCAGCCTTACAATGAAGAGCAATTCAGCTAGTCTAGGAAACAAACCTGCGCCTCCCCCGCCACCCCCTTCAAACATGAAGCCTTCAAGTCAAATGAGCAATGTAAGTTGAATATCACCAGTTGATGTATGAATACTTATACATAATTACATTAACAATCCATCCATCGGTGTGCTAAATAGTTAATTTAATTTTATAGACTACTCAGTCAAATGATGCAAATGAAAGAAAGCTGTCTAATTTTGGAAAACCATCACTCGCACCCAAACCTCCTTTGAATGGTCAAAAGCCATCGAAGCCTAACCCTCCTCCAAAACTTCCCAATTTATACATTCCTCCTGCAATGAACTCTTCAATGGGAAGTTCCGATTCTGGAAGTCCCAACGTAAGTTTTGGACAGACTTCAACACCACCTCCCCCACCAACTCCCCCCTCAGCAGGTGTGAATAGGGCACAAAGTAAGTAAGCGTTTCATATTTACCAATTGTTATTATGCAAAGAAACTTCCAAACAATATTAATACATAAACTAAGGACAGTTGAACATTTGAAACCATACTCACCGAGTTTAACTGAATTATTACATTACAAACAGTTAGCAATTTGTGCTTAGAAACTTAAATTCTTCATAATTTTCTAACGTTCTTATTTCATTTGTCAAATTGTTCCAAAATGTATTGAAACACAATCAATAAATAAATTTGTCTCATTCCAATAATTATTCGCCAATTTTAGGTATGCGTATGCCAAAACCAGCGTCACCTTCAACAGCAACAGCTTCTAGTATAGAATATAGAACGATGGGAAGATCTGCTGGACGAGATATTGCTGCCATAAATGCCAATCAACCTCCACCTCCACCTAGAGTTATTGTAAGTTTGTTTTCAGTTTTAGGTTGCTTCGAATTTTACCCTAGCTTACTTATCATCTGGATTATTTACAGAACGGTGGCGGCCCTAGAGCAAGATCTTCGCCATTACGGCCTCCTGCCGCACGACCACCACCACCTCCTAATAAAGCTCCACCAAATCATCCCCCACCACCACCTCCAGTATGTTGATAAATAGAGCTATCAAAGTCATTTTCATATGCGTGGAAGCTGAATTTGTTCAAAAGTATATTGCCTATTTTTATTTAGGCCACTGCACCTCCCCCGCCCCCTCATCGGACAGCCCCAGCCGCCCCAACACCTCCTCATCTTAGAGTCAACGGGGTATGGAAGATACTAGTTATAGTTTTCTATTGCTCCAACCTCTAACTAACTTCATTAAAATGATTTCAGTGTTTGGGACCTCTACCTCCACCTCCGTTTAACGGAGCTCCTCCTCCTCCTCCCACAAGAAACTCGTCAATGAGAAGCATAACGTCTACTTCGTCGATTACGTCGGTGGGTTCTAGTTCTGGATCTTCGTCCTCTTCAGTTGTATATTCTGGTAATAATACTACTACATCAAAACATACCTATAATAATTTCTCCTAACATTTCAATATGATCAACTGCAGGTCCTGACTTGGAAGCCAGATTCGGTCACCTATTCCAATCTCTAGATGAGCTGCCATCACCTATGCCATTTCGTGGCATAATGAAGACATACCCTAGCAAAAATGGTTTGTAGAATACATTATCAAGCATTTGGAGTTGATTCTAATACAAATTTCAAAACAGCTCAATCAGTCAAGAGACAGCCCGCACCCCAACCGCCAACTCACATTCAATTGGAACAAAAACTCTGGGTCAATAATACTTCAACCTGCTAATTGGTGCTAGAATATTATTAATAATTTAACGATGGGCGTTTAGGATGGCAAAATAAGCAAATAATCGAAACCTATAAGACTACTATGCAACGTGCAACATACAAGTCTCTTCATAATATTGTAATATCATGTTGTTATCCAATTCACGAAGAGCGGATGAGCATTAGATTAACATATAATAATAAACCATTTAGAGTAAACGAAACTACAAGTCCAAACAAACAATATGAGGAATTTTATTACAAAAAAAGAAAATTTAGTGAGACAAATGTATTACTACTTCAAATTGCCAATGTTATTTAAATAATTTGTCAGTTATTCAATAAAAAATCACAAAATACTATATGCACACTTCTGCATGCATTTAAGTATAACGCAATTTATAGTAATCTACTTGGCATACATTTTGGCGAAGGGGTAAATGAAGTTTAAAGCTTCTTGAACATCCTTCTCTGCTGTGACTCCTATATCAAACAGTTTCATGGATTACTTTTATATTGGGAAATTAAATCTGACTAAATTCCAGACCTGTTATCAGGACCCTTCCCGTTTGAAACACAATAATTTTAGCCTTGTGCGGCACCGTCAATTCGACCGTAAGACCACTAAAATTCTCGTTGACAAATCTGCACAAGAAAAATCACAGCAAAAGATAACCACATTATGTGGCAGGCCAAATATCATATATATTTCACTTACACACGTCCCTTCAACAACTCGCATTTGGATAAGTCATGCAGTCGGATCCTGAATCCAGTGTTAAGGGTGGCTGTAATATTTTGTATTTGAATGGTCGGTCGACTTATGACTGGAAAGCCACATAATCTGATCCTCTTTCGGAATTTATGGACGGCAACTCTACACTCTGCTTCCGACGTGGTGCCTGTGACCACCATGTTACCGGATGCAAATACCATTCCTACAGCATAAGGCTCGCGAAGGAGCATTTTCAACGGTGTGAAACTGTATTTGCTGAAGTGCAGATCCGGCATCTTTTCAGCAATCGTTCGTAGATTCAAATCGCATCCAAACCTCACAGACGCGACCACAGACCTATACGTAGAAAATGATAAGGATAATATACAAAATCTATTTAATTCGAATTATTTTCAAATTGGGACGTACAAAATGCGTGGCTTGACATTCGGAGGTGGGATGGCTGGATTTTCCATCCAAGACATGGAAGGTTCATTTTTGGTAATTTCTGCTGGGATCACATAATTGTAGATACTCCCAAACGCAGGAAAAGCACCATCTTCTCGATCTTCACAAATTCTAGAAAGATTTATTCTTGGACAAGTCGTTTCTTTCTCTTGAGAAGTGGGAGGAGTAGGAGGCGGAGTAGGAATTGAAAGAGGAAGAGGCGGTGATAGCAAGGGTGGTGACACAAATTCAGATCGATCAGATATAGTAGCAGGAGCCTGTACCACTTTAGGTTTATGCATGGCCTTTTTGGGCCAATTTTTCTTAATGTTTTTAAGGGGCTTTTGCTTAACGAATCGAGGATATTCAATTCGTTCAAGTTTTAGGACTGGATACTTTGACATGTCACGATCCATGATCACTAAAATTACTGAAGATTTCTGAAATTGAGTTGTATGAGAGGGTTGTGAATAAATCTCAATTGCGGGTGTGCATGCATTTACAACTCTAACGATAATGTAGATTTTCATGGATGGGAATGAATATAAGAATTCAAGAATTTATAGACAACTTCACATTATTTTATTTAGCGTGGTATTTCTCTTTCTTGGAATAAGAGGAGCAAAATCTGGCTGAAAATCTATCAGACCTTTCAAACAGATTAGATTCATCCATTATATAATTCTATATACATCGCAATTCTGAAATTCAGAATCTGAATAGTTGTTGGACCCAATAATACATAAGTAAGGACAGATTTACTCAACCCATCATTTCTAAAGCCTGCAATGAATAGAAAGGAGGAATTTGCGTCTGAAGTTGGATTGGAATTCTCTTCATTCCTAAAATGTGCAAATGTTAATAACTACTACCTAATAGAAATATTAAACTTCACTACACATAAATCCCCTGTGTGGAAATAGCAGACTGTGCTAAATATCTGTATACATAATAATACTTTTATTCAAGTATATAATCTTTCTGCGTAAGACATGTCCTTGGAATAATTGAGTTGATTTTCCGTGGATCTAAAATATGACGACATAGTTAGAATTTTTGATATGGAACATAATAATCTAGCCTTACTCAAATTTGTTTTCATTTTTCATGATCATTTCTTTTGGTTAAGTTAAATCAGACCAAATAATTACCGTGAGTTTGCAGCATATACGATTTTTATTTTTATGTTGATGAAAATTGTAGAGTTTCTCGAAGATATGCCGTGAAATAAAATGGACGAAGCATGTTTTTTAAATTCGAAAAAATAAGGTTAAACACGATTTATTCAATCATAGAATAATGTATCCATCATAATTCAATTAATTTTTTGGGAGGACGCAGTGTTTACGGTATAACCACATTACAAGTAATTGCAATTACAGCTAATTGTATATAAGTAGTTACGTTACAAATCAACTACGTTATCGTAATTAGAGAAGTGTGCAATTGTAATTTTGTTTGTAATATTTAATCCGTACATGATGTTGTTATTTACAGATACTCGTTTATTTAAGAAAATGAAACCTGTAGTTTTCGGATTAATAATCATAATTAAGTCAAAAACCTCCAATTTGAATGAATCAAATATAAGTATATAATAAGAATAAGTAGGCAGCAATAATTACAGTATATCTTTTCCATTAAATTAGGCAATGATAAAATCATATTTTCTTTAATAAAACACGAAAGTTTCAACTTATATTGATTGGATGGCTGCATTATCCAATCCCCACAAAATTAATTCAGAAATATGATCAGAAATATGATAAACTAAATAAATCTCCAAACACAAAAGGTAAGGGTACGATTGGAATGTATTTCAAATACTCGTAATTTTTACGACCACAACTAACCAACATTAATTTCTTTTTCTAATCTTAATAAACATGGAACAGAGAGGTACATTTTTAAGATATCAAGTTAATGTGTTAGCCATATTATCGCAATCAAAGAACAAAAGGAGCTCACACACGTTATCAAAACTAAGATGATTTCATTTCTTCCAACAACAACTTTCTCATTATTTGTATTTATCCAGTGGTTAATAATTCAATCAATTCAGCTCGAAAAATGATGGAACAACAATTCAAATAAGCGCGACCCATTATGTCTCCAGTAACGTGATAATTTTCACACCTTTTTTCTTTGACTATTTTAGATCATAATTGTACCACCCATTAAAATCTGTATATTTTATGGAAAACAAATTCACGGTAGTGAAATATGGATATTTATCGTAATATTAGTGTACACATTGGAGATGATAGTGTGCAGAGAATCTTAGAATATTAGGGTTATGTTTCAGATAATCCTGTTAAATTATTATTATTACAATCACTTAAACAGATATTATATAATCGATTACACTGTATTTGACTACTCCTCTATAGACTAATATATGTAAGAGCTGTTTAAATTTACTGCAATGGAAATGCTTCACAATTAAAATTTGCTTCAACTATTAAATCATAGGTGTAGGATATGTGACGTCACAATTCATGTCAAAATTAACCGAGCTGCCGAATGAAACTGGAAAAATTAAATACAGCGACAGTATTAATTATTAGTAGGGTATTATTTCAAAAAATAGCACATTTATCGAAATCTGGTGCAATGAATGCTAAAAATTTACTTGAAAAATAAAGTACAAAACACAGGGATCTTCAAAATTAAACTACGAACACAACCACTGAGAAATACTTTTGATATAATCGTAATCATCGACTAAAACCGGCAGCATAAATGTAATTAATTGAATTCCGCAATACAAATAAGCTCAAAATTAGTAGTATTTAGTTGAAATCAATTCAAAATGTGTTTTTGCTTGGGATGAGATACACTCTAATATTGTTTTTACGACTAAACTATTGTAATTGTAATACATTTTCTTTCTAGAGCTATATGGCTAACTACCTAGAAGATATATTTTTATGTACAGATTCACCGTCATAATGCCCACAGGGATTATAGTACTCCCATTTTGTATTTATTTACTATCCTTCTTTTATCCATATCCTTTGTAAGTAAGTAGTATCGAAATTAAATGTATGTATGTATGTGGAGACTTGTTAGCTGATGATTAATACATTAATAGAATTAATATGTATATTATAATATAATTCTTATCAATTAAGTATACAGTTTCTAAATTAGACTTTACAAAATTGGTGGGTGGGTGTCGGATGGACACGCATTAAAGGTGAGACGCTAACCGCACCCACACCACCAATAATTATTCTGTTCCTGCTGTTTGTGTAGCTCCCAATGCATTACAACTGAAATGAATCAGTATTGGGACACTTTACTCAACTTAATTATAAAATTCTTAACAACAAATTAACTAATTCCGTTTTCTCAACATTTTAACTGATCTTGACTTTAATTTAATCTGCATTACTGGTAAATTTCAGTCACACGTGTTTCTCACTCTATATAATGATTGCTATTTAAAATTATTAGAAACATAAAAATGGATTGCCTTATTTTATATCATTCCATCAATCGTCATTTGATTCATCACTTGCTTACGTATTTCAAAATAAGCAACAAAGACAATCGTCCCTGTACTGAAAGATAGCAGCTTGATTATACAGTTACATAGCCATTGATTTTGCCACTTATTCGAACCAGCAGAATTCCACTTAAGATTAGTGATAGATAAGATAGTGCTTTTATAGTCGACATTATTTTAAGTATGTATCGGGACTCATAAGATTAAACAATTCACATTAATAAAGGTGGAGGTGTAAACAGTAAGTAAGCTACTCATACGATATACATAGTAAGTAAAATTACTCTTCTGTATAGCTTATTTTAAAGTGATCGTTATAGATTTGGATGGGTCGTTTTGTTCTTGTCCCTGATTTAAGCTAAATAATCAGAATGGGACAGCCTTCATTAATCAACTAAATCGTCTATTTTTCATAGGGAAAATAGACGACGCTATCCAACAGGGGTTGATTATTGTTGCCGATGTGATCATCAACGTCAAATGTCTCATTGTCAGAAGGTCTGATTATACATACATTTTTGCAGTTTGGGCATGATTTTCTCAAATACGTAAAGAATATAAGAGACGTTTCAGTGGAAAGTCATGAATGTGTCAGGGATGGCATTATTATGTGATTTGACGTTGTGATGGAATTACATTGAGGAATGATCCCACTCCAGCTCCTTGACGCTTTTTGTCCCTGATGTGGATGGGACAGCGGGGGACAGAATGGTGTGGACTTGAGGCTGGGCTGGGTGTGGACGAGAGCGTATTTCATCTCCATCGTCATCACCATCCGATGACGAATCATCATCCCGATAACTGGAAGCGTCATCGTCTTCATCCCAGCTCTCGTCTCCCTCGTCCACCTGTCCACTCGGTGCACCTCCCGGGCCACTGAGATTCTATATTAGTACATACAAATTATCCAGATTAGAACAATCTCAAAAATGACGACAACCTATTGATTTGAGCACTTTTATTATTACCTCCATAGGATTGACCGTTATGTTTAGAGCAGAGTCATCCCAAGCCATTTCAGCATCGGTCATGTCTTCCTGTTGCGAGCGATGATGTGCCGCGCGAATGCGAATGACTCCAAGAACAATCATGAATAAGAGGAATCCCACACAAACCACGATGATGACCGTAACTGCATGCGTAGCTCCAACCTTCTGCGCCCCATCCATGAAGGATGATGGAATGTACATCTCATTCATGGTGTGGGCTTGTTTCATTTCCATGTGGTGTTGTTCCACTTGTATATGGGCTGGTCCAGCTACTTCATTTTCCTGAACAGGTTCTTCTGGGATGATGAAAGGATCCTCCGTGCTCTTACTCATATCCGGGTGGATCACAGTCAACTAAATGGAAGCAGAGTGGTTTTAAGACAAATCCTGACAGATCCACCATCAAACAGAACCTAATTCCTGCTTACCGTTTGGACATATTCATTTGAGGTGAAACGACCGTTGAGCTCTGAGCATATCAGTTTAAAAGCGCGATTCAAGTAATATGCAGGCTAGAGGGTCAGAGTATTATTAAGATATTATCTTCCATTGAAATCAATACAGTATTAAATGAATAAGTACATAATCACTGTATATACCTTCTTGTTGCTGTACTGAATTTGACGAAGGACCTGTGAACAAACAAGAACATTTCCGTTCACATGAATTCTTTAGCACGATTCTCTCTCTCTCTCTCTCTCTCTCTCTTTCTCTCTTATCGTCTCTTGCGTCGCTTCTTTCTCTATCGCTCACATTCTGTACACAAATAATTACAGAGCCACTATATTATTAAAACGATTTCTGTGTTTGCCATTGCTTTGGCCTAATCCTTTTTGTTGGAAGAGAGAGCGAGAGAGTTGTTGGTTGGCTGTACTTGATGTTGATGGAATGGAGTGCGGAAGGAAAGAATAAAGAAAGCAAACGAAGAAGAAATAAAAGAATCAACATGAGACTCCTGAAAATCCACACTAATGGATTTTTGTAGTGAAGTGGCCATCATTATTGTGGTGGTGGCGTACACTTTATATAAGGATTATAATAAGATTAACCTAGGCTCTTACTTGTTCATAAATACAGAGGGTGCGTGATAGGAAAAAAATTCCCTAGATATTATGCACATTTTAATCCCACCGGAATTACGTCACCCGGAATGGTTCCAAGGACTCACGCCGATAGAGAAAATTAGGCGTCTTTATTTTAAGTCATGCAAAAAGAGAAATCTTGCAGTGTTTGCAAGCAATATCCGTGAAGCTGTCTTGGTAGTATACAGTAGGCTAATTATGTACACATGATTTGTGTATTCACCAACTAAACAATACTATACAGTCTAATAAAAGTAAACAATGTGGATAAACTCACCCAAACAAATGCACATTATTAAAACATACCATTTCATAGTTGTAAATCATGTCGGCCCCACTCAAGAGAATGCCATCAATTGCTGAAAAAATATCGAGGTTACTTATTTGAAATATTTAAACTAACAAAATCAAAGATCCTTCACATTATGCTGGAAACAAGTATTTACTCATAATGCAATAAAATTCATGAAATCATTTTTTTAAATTACTTTGTTTCTCCACTATCCCCAATTGGCTCAACATGTTCTCTGGAACGGTCAGGCTTTCATGGTCTGGATTCAATGGTGGATATACTTGCACAGAACAAGCGTCTAATTTTCGCTCGATCACGCTCACGGGTTCTCCTGTAATCCCAATTAATATTCCATCAACATCACATCACATAATCTGCATTTATTTTTGTCATTCATTTGGTCATTCCCCCGTTCATCCATATTCTTTATATTATGTTCCATTATACAAGAATAATTATAATGCAACTTTGTCAACTATCACTTCAGATATTTATAAAGAAACAGTTCAGGTGTTGGCTGACACCTCGACCTCGCTCCAGCCACCAAAGCTCTTTCAGCCTTCCTGTCCATTTTATTTTGCTTAGCTTTAACATCTAAAAAAAGCCAGAAAATATGTCACCTAATCCAGAGCAGGGACTGGAAATAATCCCCTGAATTCATGCAGTCAAGGTGTCAACTTATCCAGTTTGAAAACTCCGAAAAAAGAGCGAAAAAGAAAATGTTGGAGCTGGAATGTTTTCAAGAAGCGACGACAACGTATCTTGATCGTATCGTCACTTCAAGAGAGAACAAAACAGAAGCACAAGAAAAATAAACGGGATCCTCCACAGGAAACCTTCCAAACCCACAAAGCAAAACAAGGAAGAGATGGAAATCCAAGGAGGAAACAAAACAAACCATTCGCATGCAATGAATCAATGCTCAAAGTGGAAATTGGAATTTGTTCACACCAACAAAGTCAAAGCAATTTAAAACGCTGGCAGCCAGTCTTAATCTGCATTCGGATGCAAAAAGTGTGAAAATGGAGCGAAAACTGGAGAAAATCAGACTGACTGAAATGCACAGATAGCCTAGAACTTTTCTACCTGCTCCACTTGTCATGTCACCAAATGCGTCTCTTTTTACTATGGTATATCTTATCTTTCGTCTAAGCGTAATGTCGCTGCTAAATGTTTTGAAAGGATGGAAAAAGCTCCCTGATTGATTTGTGTATTCAATTCTCTATACAAAGACGAGAATAAATTCTTTGCCACTCTATCTTTTCAAGGATTTTTTGCAAAGTTTGGTACAGAATGCAAAAGTACATTTTCACCTTCTACATTTTCTAGAGTGGCATGCTACATATGTGCTTAATTTTTAGAGAACATGTGAAACGAATCAATTTTCCACGATTCAAGAATGAGAAGGATGAAAAAAAAAGATTGTAATCAGAGTCAGTTTCCTCGTGCTACACAAGGACATGAAACGTCTCAATTTGACAAGCATGAAAAATGAAGTTGAAACTTGATAACAAATCTCGCAAGGCACCAGGATGGGAAAGATAACCATCCACTCTGAAACTCTGAAGGTGAAAGATATCTTGGCCATATTTGAATTACCAAAATAACTCACATCTGCGCTTTATGAATTTTAAAAAGGTGTAGCACGACAACACGAGTACACAGCATGTGGCATGGCTTATTTATTTTCACCCATCAGCAAATTGCTTTTCAAGTTTTCTCTCTCAAGTTTTAATTTAAATTGGAAAATAAAATATGTAACCAAATTGAAAAAGCTAAATAGAAAGCATGCCTATTCTATGCTCACTTCTTCTTCAAGGACTATTCAAATTGGTTGCTTTTACTCAGAAGTGTTTGGAGTGAGACAAGTTCTAGGAAAACTAAACGATCTCATTCCTCTTATTCATCAGACAAGAATAGAAATGGAAATGGAAACGGCATTATTATATATTTCTCTTCTTGTGTGAAATACTCGTTTATACATATAAAAAAGGTCCAAATGAGAAACGAGAATTGACAATAAGAACAAATCAGCAAAATTCGCTTTGCTTTTCGTCCACAGTGACAGACATCAAACTTTAAAAATTGAGTACATGGCCATTCCATAAAAATCGAGAACACTTGATAATACAAGTGGAAGAGGGAGGGAACACATCAAAGGAAAATAATGTCGAGTTTGAAGTAAGTCACAGTCACAATGAGTGAACAAAGAAGAGAAAGTTGCAAAATCTCACCATTCCTCCATTCCTCGTTGTCATCTCGGTCAGATGAGATGGTAATTCGGACATCGGAAAAGACTCGAACACCAAGGCGGAAATCTTCATAGTCTCGACTGGAAGATTTATAAAGCAATTTTTAATATGATTTTTGAGTAAAGGACAACTTAGTCCAAGTAATAATAATAGCCATTTTAATGGTACGAAGTCCGAAGAACAAACCAGAATTTTACCTGAGGTTACTTGTCCCGTTGATTTCGATGGTGGGCTTTTGTGGTGGCAAAACCATCACGAAAGAATCAGATGGGATGATTTTAATGGTCTTTCCACTCTCGCAACTGAAATATTTAATGACATAATTAAATTAAAATTTTGCGAATCAACAAAGTCGTCAAATTCTTGTTAATTCAAAATGCTGCAAAGAGGTAATTCGATACTGCTTCAGGATTATTTGTGCTCGTTATTATGGAAAAGAGGATGAAACGGTGAGTGGAGCTCGTTCATCATGTCAAATTCAAATTACTGACACAACTACAAAGTCCCATGAAACTGGGACAAATTAATGAAACAAGAGCTTTTCATTATTCTTTCAGATACATTGCGAAGAATTTAATGGTATAGAATAATGGATGGAGGCAAAATGCAATTAGATAAAGTCCCATTGTCTCTGCCACAAGACCACCCATAGGAAGGAAGGGGCTAATTAGCAATGGGCAATCCAACCTTGTTAAAGAAATGCAAAGCAACCCATTTGTCGCATCAACAATTCAGGTCAACGAGATAAATCTCCAGTTAAGTAAATTGACATGGCTGTTGTATTGCATTTTAGTGCGTGGTGGTGCTGGTGGCGGAGAAAGTAACCAGTTCTCTAGCACTGGTTAAAGTCATCAACATTGTCTTCTTTCTCCTCTTTGTCATCACCGCATCCTCATTAAACCTGACTAATTTGAAAGGCTTCTTTCAAGTGGTGCCAGATAACAGCGACTCTGTAGATAATCAGAGTTCGCTATTCCCCAAAATGTTAATGACCAGGGCCGGCTGTTGGAAAGGCTTGTAAAAAGAGGGACTGTGCCTAATAGGTCTGCAATTTAATGAAAAGGAGGCATGATTTGGTGGACTTTGTGAAGTAGTGAAGTTAAATGTTTAAAGAGACCATTTTCCCGTTTGAGAGGAACAGGTAGCAACATCACGGCCCTAATGGTTAACCGTCGATAACAATTTAAACTCTTGTGTCTTCGCCATCCTTGTTCTACGATGGCTACAAAGGATTATTGTTATTGCCCTTCTGTTCAGTCTGTTCTTCGTCCAAGGTTTAGTTAACAATATGGTCTAGATCTAAAATCTTAAATGCGATACAACAAAACAGACGCCGCGAGTAAACTTGTGGAGATGGAAGGGAAAACTGGATAAGTCCCGATGGATCCCTAGAGATTCTGCCAGAATAGGAAGTCCTGTATAACGTGATTACACCCTAAAACATATGCCTATGCCTTTTCTTTTATACGAGAGAAAGTAGGATTGAACTAAAAACAGTTGAAAACAACTAGGCCAGGCCAATCCAGGATTGCTTTTCTCTCAAAACTTTGGTGGTAAAATCCAAACTAAAGCCAGATGACTAAAGTCTGTTTTTTAGTAAATTATTGAAGGGCACTACAATTATCCTCGGTATATCCTCCTTGGTTGGCTGGTAAACACAATCAGAAACAGGACAATGGGACACAGATGCAACACGGTGAAAGGAAATGCGATTTAATTTGACATTGCTTTCTCCAAAGTGGTCACAGTTTAGAATTTAGTTTGAAACATTTGCAAGATGGTGGCATATGTCGTGGCGTATAATACAGTTTAAAAAATGTCTTATGGCTTACATGACTTTGGTGGCCAGATGAATGTTGCGGCGCCCAGGGGTTGGAAATTCCTAAGTCATATTATTTATTAATAAGATTTGTTTTGTAATTAATAAAATCTCATGAACGATAATTAGTAATTATTATTCATGAGTTTTTAAAAATAAATTTACCCGAGAATTTACATATCCGACCCGTCTGATCAAGTTCTCAATGTCCGTGGTATTATCTCCTTCAACAGTTATCTCGGTCATATCTATCGTGAATTATATTCATTATTTCAATTCGGCTCAATTTGTTGCAGAGATACATCAAAGAGTGCTTTGCATACCTGTGTTGGTCATGAGTTGCATTCCAGGTTGAACAACTTCCATTCCCGGGACCTCAAGGCTCTCTTTACACTTGTGAAGACAAGCAAGAACTGCAGGGTCCTCCATCTTCCCCAAAAGGAGAGAAAGACCAGCCAAGTATCCCTTGAAGTGGTGCTTAAACTTGTTTTCGGATCCTTGCCAGCATGCACCTTTAATTATTAATTATTTTTGTTATTACCAACAACCTTGGTTTAACCTTGATCTGATCTTTGTAAAATTACAGCAAACAAATATATATGAACTGTGTATATGCAAAGATTAAACCTTACCAATGCTCAATGAAGTGTTTATGCCCTTAGCAGGGTGAAGCGGCCAATCGTCAATCCTATAAATATCATAAGTTAATTTTCCCTGAAAATCATACCACAATAACCCCATCCAAAAAAATCACTTACACTTCTGGATTACTCTTGTCCTGCTTGAACGGCTGACCATCGATGTACAGTTGGACATCTGGGAACGTCACAGATACAGCATAGTGATGCCACTCGTCATCGCAAACCTGCAGATTCAAACATAAATTTTATTTTGTGACATTCGTTATACTCAATTTGAGTTTCTTTGCAAAATTAATCAACCTAGAATTGTTCAACCTTGTTACATGGAAATTGTGGGTATGTGTTATACTCTACCCAATATGCAATAACTGCAAGACCAGCAAAAATGATAAAGTTTCTGGCATAGAAAACCACAAGAAGATACTATCCGGAGCCCAGTCAAATGGAAAGATCATTACGAAAATTGATTTATTTCGGATGGATTACTGTGCAAAATGCTTTCTCTGAACCTCATCCCATCGGCGAAAGTTCCACATTTCCTCGGCAGGAACACCAATATATAGACTAACGCGAATATCAAGAAAAATGAAGCAATGAACAAACCAAGCTCCACAGAGTCCAAAAGGAAAAACATGAAACGCCTTTGGGTCGCAACTCCCAGTTTTCAAAGGATTTTGCGGATTAAATTTATCCAGACAGGGATGAAAATAAGACAGAAAAAAGCTCACATCTCCATTCCACAATGAGAACTTATCTCCTATCGCATCAGATCTCAAATGTTAGCCAATTTCCAATTTAGCCGAACAGAATTCGTCCTTATTCTATCCAATTTGAAAGTGTCCTTCATTATGCTAAAAATAGACACGTACAAATTCTGCTGACGTTTCTTGGTACGTGATGCAAAGAATAATCCACAATTCATGACTCATCTCGTGCATTGAATGAGGACAACGTGAAGGATTTGATAAAGTACTGCGTTACACAATTTGATTAAAATCGAGAAGTGTTTCAGCCACAAACAGACAAACATTGTTTCACTGAAATTGGTTTGAATGTAACGGTCGTCATCAATTTTCAAAAAGGGGAATGTTCAATATCTGCGCATAACCATTAATGGATCCTTTTAGAAGGACATGACGTAATTGGATCAAAATAATTAAGCCATTTCTACGCCACGCAGTTGACGTTGTTCAAGCTGTCAGGCGTTGCTAGCATGTTCTGGTCAGGTTATAATTATTATTGCGGTGACATCTGAAACTCATCAGCACAACAACATCACACAAAGACAGACATGGATATGAGGAAATCGTGTTATTGTGGTTCCGATTTCACTCCATTTAGACATTGGAAATCAACCAACCTTGGCTAAAATTTGTTTTCACCACCAGATCAGCCCACCACACAAAACAAAATGCACTCTTTCTCTCTACTCGACTACTGAGGTATATATGTGCTATTATTGGCAGTATTAATAATCTGATAAAAAATAACTGCCACTCAACCACTCGAGTCGCGCAGTTCATTCAACTTCAATTTATATAAAGAGAGAAACTTTGAACTATTGCCTTCTCGGACAAATAGCCAACAGTACCAGAAAACGGAGAAAGAGAAGCATTACTCTACCATCGAAATCCAACCAGTCATTTATTAGCACAGCATAAAATCTCCCATTTGTTTCGACATAATGCTACAAGTAATCACCTCCACAATTCAAAGCTAGGAAATATATCTGTACAGATATATATACAGGGTGAAAATCCATATTTTCTCCGCATCGCCTCATTTTACTTTGTTGTAAGAATTGAGATAAATGAAGTTGATGGGTGGATTCACACTTCACCACCAAACAATCAAATCCACCATCACGGCCATCTCCACCAACTTTCCTTCGATTTCCACACTCTTGTAAAACAGTGGAACGAGGAGAGTGAATGAGGAATGAAGAGAGAATTGAGGGCATGCCATCCTCCAATGTCAATATAAAGAACATCTCACATAAATATTGACCCGTTGTTGGTTTGGCTTGGTGTTGGAACAACCATTATTTTTTATTTTATTGTAGACGACGATAGAGAAAGCGATCAATCAGGAGTGGATGCCGTCATCAAATAAAGCGATATAAATTGAACCAACTTCAACCAGGGATCGCTTGGTCAGTAGTGGATTTCAAGCTTGAAATCGCAACCCATCCATCATGGCCACGGAGGACTGAAAGAAATCCACAGCCCACCACCATCAACCATCAACCAACAGACACAGGGAAAGTAAACACTCCACAATTGTAGGCAATAATAAAACACAAAAGCAGAGAAAGGTTGCCTGCAGGCCAAACCAACACTGTCTCCCTGCTACTTATGTACCACTGCACTCACAGCAACCAAGGATTCACCAACTGACATATTTTCCAACATGTTCAGAAGAAAGCTCTATATTTTCACAGTTTGGATGGTCATCATCAGGAGGAGTCGTTCATGTCAAATTAATGTATATTACAAAACAAGCTTCAAAGCTATCCATCCATATTTCTACAAATATTTGAAACCAGGCAGAACCATTCATTTTCAAAAGTAGAGATTTGTGTGGGCTATACAAACAGAAATAAAACCTAACCGTCTCATGGACTTGTGCTCTTTTGACCAGATACCAACAGCTTTTACATAACTTTCACAACATCCCACACTGCTTTGTAATAAGATTCCTATCACAATTTCTCCTTTTTATGACATTTTCTCTCTATACAACAATTCTTTCTCTTTTCTGTCATGCTTGTGTCGGAACCAATAAAAACTTTGCCATTCAAGATTGAAATAACAACACGAGTACATACAAATGTAATCTTGAAATTTTGTGGTTTCACATGTCACATCAACAACTTTTGAAGCATTTTTTTGTTTGACGTATTATTATGAAACCAAATGTTTGCCGTTTTCTAAGTGCAGTTTGATTTTGATATGCTGTTTGTCCTTCAAGAATAAAACATGACCTGTGCCTGTGTGATCCACCATAAATATTACGCAGTGGTTACAGCATGCCCATAGAATACTGCCTACATTATGTCCTCATCCTGCCGTTGATCTCTCCGCTAAAAGGAAAAAGATGTCGTAAATCCTCGCCACATCTCATCTACCAGAGTCAACACGAATAGAGATAAGAAAATAGCAAGGATTTATGTTCTTCTGTGAGGAATGAGAGATGTGTGTAAATCTGCAAATGAACGAGACAGGTATTATTGCTAAACGAGAAGGATTCTTTTATTTGCTCAAAGATTTGCAAGCACTAAAGGACGACGGTGGAGGTCATAACATTTAATACCAAGTATATCGATCCATCCTCATCTCATCATCATCTCAAATGTCTCGAATAAAATGTTGCATACACGTTCTCACTATAAGCACCACTCCAGCCACAGCGTCCTCATGAAATGAAGAACGAGCGATACTCACGGCTGGAGGCTAAATAACGTAATGTATATGTAAGTAAGCTCAGAGAAATCGGTTCTCGCTTCCTATTCAACGCCGTCATACACTTATCCACACAACGAGACCACATCCAACTAGCACTAGACTTTCTTTGTATGAGGCAAGGCAAGTATTATGAGATGACGGAGTAATTAGTTCATAGTTACGAGAAGTGGAACGATTTTGAACAAAGAGCACAATGACATTGAGATGCTCAGAAATGAGAAGAGAGACAATAATCCATTGACATTTGCAGGCTTCAATAACACTGGCCTTTGCTGCATAGATCAAAATGAGGATGTGGGCGGTGGATGGATAGGATGGAATATAGGCGGCGGTGGCTAATCTTTTTCTAATGAGGTTCAAAATTGGAAGTTTCAAACTATACTTTCGCAAAATACATGTTCACATTCCAATCATCAAAGACATCCAAACTTTTACTTTGCAAAAACTGGAGTTATGAAAGCAATCATTTGCAACTGATTATCAACTTTGATCCTTCAATAGAAATTGAAAAGGACAGAAAATGTTGTTAACGATTTACCTGAGGGACCTTCCATCTCCACTCAGCGGGACGGAAAGTGTTGAGATCTCCATCAGCGTGCTCTCGACGAAGCAACAAAATCAATCTGCAGTTCCTCACAAATACAGCAAAATGGTGGCGATTCATTTCTGTAAAAATCATAGAAAAATGTGTTAGAATTTTCTCCATTTAAATATATCCCAAATAGTTTTCTGTAGCATTCGTCATTTACGCCTCCTCACAAAACTATTTATGGAATTATAGAAATGAAAATGAGGTCAATATAAGCATCATCAAGGCTGAGCTGGAGGCAGTGGACCAGTTTTATTATTTGTGTGAAGATGCAACGAAGGAGAAAGTGCGTTTGAATTTACTATTTGGGAAGAAAAGTTATTAAGCACATCATCATGTATCATTCTTATCTAATCTCTTTCCCTATTCGTTTCTTCCTAGACCTTTTCACTGACTATTAACCATCATCTATAACCTTAAAGGGGGCGATGTAAAACTAGCTGCATTTAATAACTAATATTCTATTACGGAGGTAACATTTGAACTATATAGTGGGCTTGGTAAAAAAATACGAGAAAACTTTCCCATTTTCATACAAAGTGTAAATTCTCAACCACCAGAGTAATCACAATATAGATGAACAGTTAAAATACATATAACGAATGCATTCACAAGTTCTTTTTTAAACCATTCAGAATTGTTGAAGGGATTGGGAGAATCGACATAAAAAATAAATTGAACAAGTTGGAAAAGTTGGACAGAAACTCATCCGCTGTCAAAAATGCAATAATGTTCGTGAGATATTTATGAAATTCCAGCCATTTCCAGCCATCACTTTTGTTCATCGATGATGAAATGCCATTTGAAATGTCAAATGTGGAAAAGTCGTTCATGGCCCATCAACCAACTCCACACTGTCGTCGTAGTCGCACTTCTGTCCCACTTTCATAGCTTTCACTACCTCATTCCATGCATACTTTATATATATCCTACTACTGAAAAACTCAGAGGTGCTTACTGTGGTCATCTGCGTTACAGACAATGTGTTCCTTGGTATGTCTATCCTGTTCCGGGTGCGCATCGTGTTTCATCCAGGTTGCAATCTACAATTAATAAAACATCGTTTCTGTAATAAATGAAGTGTTCCTTTATACCCTGATTTGTTTTACCCTGACTTTTTAAAATATGTATATAATATGTATATAGGTATGCACCATACAAATTCTTTCTTCTTTTAAAATTTTTTAAAATTAAGATGTCTTATAAATGATAGTAGTCGAATTACCGTGAAGTTATCACCAGGATAGTGAGACACTAGTCCTTCTGGAACCACGACGGCTGTACTGGAGCCATCGAATTCGAACATGGGGTCACTCTCATGTCCTTCATCGGTGGGCAAGTTCTTTGTCCACTCTGTTCCAAGACCGGGTGATGGCAACAAGTCCACTTAATTGGGAAGAAAAGTTATTAAGCTCATATTTGCATTTATTCGAAAACAAATACAATCTCTGAAGCCATGAGATGCAAATGATGATTATGTGCATCTTACAGAACAAAAATAATTAAACTCACCACTTTCACTGCTTGCACCTGAAATTCAAAACCAGATGTATTAATATATGTAATAGAAAGAAGCAGTATATCGTGTACTGTATGTGACAATATTATTTATGTGTGCACTGATGAGACTAGAAAATGCATGATGACCACCATTGCCACAAACATTAATTATTAGCGCAATAAATGAATTTGAGCAGCAATTGGAATAAAACAAATCATTTATCACTAAACCCTTCGACTACAAGGCCTAAAAGTAAGCTAACTTGTATCCATGAATTATTAAAGTTTGTAAAACTGAAAGTGTGTACTGAAATTAACGAATTTGCATAATAAATAACAAATATAAGGAGAAACAAACATTTTCCTGCTTTGTCTCGTTCAGGAGAAAGTTGGCAAGTTTACTTCAACTTGGACTTAATTTGAGTAATTAATTATCACAAAATAGAAGAGCACAGAAATCTCAACTCCAGTCCTTGCTCAGCTCAGCCTATCCCAACTTAACCAACTTCAAGAAGTAAGAATTTGAGAACAAAGTTTTAGAACTGATGTTGCTTGGCTGGTTGGATGGGATGGAGGTACGGACGTAGGTCATGCGGGCTTACTTAATTAACGCGATTTATTTTATTCTATTCAAACCAACTCCGAATTGCTGGGTTAACGAAATTCAACGACAACAGTCGCAGTTTTCTAGTAGGCATGAATGACGAGTGGAATTTTGGACATGTTTATGCACAGCAAAGTCTAAAATCAATTTTTGTCCAAAGTTCAAATCAACCATTAGGTTAGCTTGTGATGTGATGCTCGATGTTTCTACACCTACGCAGATCCAGATCTAGTTTTCGTTTTCACGCCATTATAACTTTCTCCTCGGTTTAAAAAAGAATTTTTGCACATTTATGACAGCTTTTGCGAAATATCCATCAAAAAGTTAAATGCGAGGTAAGCAGATCAGGGAAACAAGTTATATGTACCGTGTGTATACGATTTCATAGGAAAACTGCTTCCCTTTTGATGGACGACCTTTCTCTCTGTACGTACATAAGGTTCCAACTTTCTCCGGATTATCCGATTAAGCTCCAAAAATATTGGTGGTGGAGCGGATAAATTGCTTTCTCCGGTGGGCAAAGGCAAACAACAACTTTCAACTTTCCCATCCTATGCTTCTAACTCAGATAAATTTCATCCGCATTCAATCACGTCATACGTTGAGCAAACAAACAACATTCAAGCTCAGTCACACACATAACAAAATATTATTAACTGATTTGATGGACCGGTCCTAATGTACTTTGGCCCAATTTTTAAGCCGACCATTCCTTCTTGTAAAGATATTTGGATGGGAAATCCTATATATTTAATCCTTCTAATGTAAATATTGGATCTTTCCTTAGCAAAACGCATCATCATTCATACAAACTTATGGTACATCCCTGGTGAAAGTGCAGCTACACGATTAAATGACAGTTGTGACAAACAGAAATTGTTCCCAAACTTGCAGGAATTATTTTCACTCACCACAAAGTTTCCTTTGCGAATGGACGCCATAAGTGTCTCGGTCACAGCCTTTGCCAATGTGGATGGTGGACAGCTGCAGCTTGGTCTCAATGGTGTTGATAGCACATGGAACATCACACAGTTCCAGGTTGGCTTCCGGGAAAAGTTCTGGAATAATAATAATATGTTAGTTAATACCCGTATAATGTCTCCGTATCTGTGTAAAAAGCGTATACCTTGACGGGAAGAGCCAGGAGCATAGTCGATTCTCTCGGGAATTCCTTTAGTAACACAAAAAAACATATTAATTGTCTTTCTAATTGTTCACGATACATCAATTTAACATGGTACATAAGCCGGCTGCAATAATAAGCAATGCACAGTACAATTATAAGTACAAAAAATAAGAAGGATTTGATACGTGAAAGTGATTGAGCTCACTTAATAAATCAATACATTTATACTATCTGTGAATGTATGTACAGTTTGAAGAAATATGGGAGAAAGATCTCCTACATTTGTGCCCCAAGCATTAAAACCTCCATCTGCATCCCGTGCAAACATCTTTCACCCCATGGAACGAGGTGATTATCCCGAAGAAAGTGAGGAGGAGGATTGTGCAAAGGAAGCCAGGTGCTTTCTCCACCAGGACAAAAAGTGGAACGTTAAGGAGATTCCATTACTCTGTGTGTTTTCTAGGTTCGTGCTATGGCATAATACTGCAGCAAATATATTTGTTCCGAAATTCAACACCACTCGCTTTCCTTTTTCTTTCTGAAAAAAAAATGGGAAAGCAGATGGTCGCAGATAGGGCATGTGTTCAGTTGCCGAGTGGAGTGAGAAATTTTCTGCCCTGTGCAATTCCACTTTTTAATATTTCATTGTCACCGTCCTAGCTCTTGTAGCATAGGCAGTTGTGGAGGAAAGAGAGCGAGTGGTGTGGAACTTTCTCCGGCCAACAGCGTTTCCCACTCAGAAAATACATGAATCAACATTCACTATTGCCACCATTGGGACTGGTGGCACATAGTGTGACAACGACAACTGACACTGACACCAACTATCTATTAAATCTCTTTCCCAACACACCGGACACCTCAAATCATTGCACAACCTTCGTTTATTGTTTAAAAAAAATAGCTCTTTTCAACCAACATGTTTGATAAGTTAACTCCTTATATGTTGGTTATATATGAGATGGATGAAAAATGGAACTATATATACTTTGTAATTCATTTACTGCGCACTTTGTGGAACGTACAATGAGTGTCAAGCGTTGAATTAAATTAAATTAACTTTGCGGATAAAATATGATTTGCCAAACGTGTGAAATATCTTTATTTCCAATTTACTGCAAAGTCTAAACCTCCATATCAGGCATACTCTCATCTACTTATCAATTATTCTGGTATGGGATTTGTCAAATTTGTAATTATTATAAACGGTTCAATAACTAAACAGTTAATTTGAATTAGCTTAAAATGCATAATCATTCACGGGTCGTAGTCGTAGTCTTATACCCATAATATTCAATATCTGAACGTCAATGTGTATTGCAAAATGCCAAGTCAATTAATTAGCAATTCCAATTGGACCATGAAGTTTGCACATTCAGGCACTTTTGAGTTTAGAGAGCCCACTAATACTGTGCTTCCAATTAGGATTGCGAAATTTGATTGTGTTTAAAAGCCGGAATATGTTTACGGGGGATCGCTCTCACTAACAACTACTCTGAATTTTCCATCACGACGTTATCGAATATTACATTCAGTGAATCCAGATATGTGGAAGAATTGACTCTTATGTACACTATAAATTATTTCTGGTTATATGCATACACAGCAGTCTACTCTCTCTCTCCTTTTCTCCTTCCTTCCTTCCTGTATCCAGGACCACAAAGCAGTACAAAATGGTCCCCTCCCTCCCTATTCATTCATCAACCAAGCATGTGTGTGAACTTTCTCTACAGGAAGGAGGAAGCAGCTGAAGTCGTCAAGAGTATGAATTTCAATTCCATGTTCCGCTTGAATTTCAGAAACCAAAGCATTCCAAGTACAGCCACAGGATCGCTGTTTGAAGGATTAAATTAATAATATGCAAATTCCATCTCTCTCTCTCTCTCTCTCTCCGGCTGCAAGACATGGAAAGAGATCACTCACTTTCACTCACTCATTGTCTATAACATTGATGATATACTCTACTTCATTTTCAGGGACCCATATTTTCATTATCACAAAAAAGTGGCTTATTTACTTGTCAATTCCACTATGCATTTAAACCATTCCGTATTATTACACGGTCACGCTGGCCAAATTGATTAAGGTTTGCTAATTTTGTAACATTTTTCTTGGATAGAATGCTTTTTTTTTTTTTTAAAGGTACAAGAACTTGGCGTTGTCGCCTCTTTATTCAGGACAATTAAAAGTATCACAATGAAGTACAATCATAGTAATTCCAGATTTATCACC
>JAQFZJ010000192.1:0-48327 GCA_034695645.1 Folsomia fimetaria | reverse complement strand
ACTAAACTAAACCAAACCATCACTACAAATATTATTGCATAAGGCATAACAATACCTACCTAATAAGTTTACGAACACAATGTGTGTGTCTTTCAGTTCAATTTAGGCAGCAAAGACCAAACAACCAACTAAACTGCAACTGTACTATAATTTTCAAACATGCACAACTTACACCTTTTTATGGCTGTCACAGTCGAGCAGAGAGAAGGCTTTTATACTTTGCTTTGTTTGCATCACAATAGAAAGACCTCAAACTTATCGCGTACTCACTCACTCACTTTGCAGTGTGTACAAGGATTGAGTTAAAGTCAATTCTTCTTCGCTATTCAATGTATATACAGATATATGTACTTACATTCATTTCACTTTAATTTGAAAACTTTGCATGAACATATTGCCAAGTTTTTTTTAACTTTGTTTAAATATTTTGCCAACATGCTTTGCTTTTGAAATGCAGCAATGCGTCTAATTTTTAGCATACAGCAAAGATGGATGAAGTCATCAATTAGAGAGGAATACATTATTGCAAGCAAGCCGTCTGATGGTCTTGTGATAGCACGCATTACCAATCAAAGGATTTGCTAGCTTGTTTGCATGGTTGGTGGCAAATTCACAGCAAATTTCTGGGCATGAGATTATTATGATGGGGATGAGATGATGGACACAAGAGTTTTTTGTGACCGATAAGCGTGGGTTGGTTAGGGCTGAGCCTCTCTGATCTAATGTATATGTAAGTATCTATAATATAATGTGGAGGACTGTTCTGTTGTCGTGCATTCATATCATTTATTTTAACTCTTTAATCAAGTACAAGCATTGTCCAATAGCTTGGGGCTAATTTTAATTTTGTAAAAGTTTTAACCCACATTTACTGCGCAAAACCAGACAATTCAACGGCGATTGCATTTCATTGCTTGCAATACAAAAAGGAATCATGTCAAGGCTAGATTTGTTTTGTTACTTGTGGATCGACTACTATTATACAGACATGCTAACGATGCGATCGTCGTTTCAATCTTGTTTCAGTTTTAAGGAAAATGCTACAGGAATTCCCAATTTGCCAATAGCGGTGCTGTATTGATACATTTTACGCAGTGAAACTAAGGTAAAATAATTTTGGAATTTGAACGGCAGCCTTGTTACATACGGCACTGTGAGCATTTGTATGCATCCCACACGCATTCCTTGCCAAAGAAAATATTGGAATAAAATACCTCGACCTGACTTCTCTCTCTCCATGCATCCATATGTAACTCTTTTCCGTATTCTTTCTTTCTTTCTTGATGCCTGGTGGAACTTTACCGTATTCTGTGTGTGTGTTTGTCTGAATGTTTGCTTTACTGCTTCTTGACTTCTAATCTCTCGTTCCTTGTTGTTGTTACCAAACATTTGAGATTTTGTTTTCAAATATCTTCAAATTTGACTACCATCTGCATAGAAGAGATACTTGTGTCAATGGGTTAATCTGTGTACCAAGGGATATTTCTGCATGAAATCTATCTTTATCTAAAAGCTATCCATCAAATTATTAAATATTTGTCCCACCCCACCACCACAACCAACCAACTTGCATGTTTTACACACTACAAACTCTCAATAATTCTGTTAAACACATGTATTTTGGTGGTTTATTGATCGCCGTAGGCCCGTTGTGTAGCAAGCAGGCGGGCAGGCAGGCAGGTATTTGTGGGAGAGTGACGGTTCATGGCACCGTTTAAAAAGACGAAGGAGAAGAGATGAGAATAAGTGAGTGGCCAATATATATATATATATATATGGATGAAGAGACTATAATAATGGTTGACTGGCTGAGAGAGGCTAGCTGGCTCATAAAGGAAGAAGCTGGTGCAGAAGAAGAGGTGGTTTTAAGGCGAAGGCATTATTACATTATTACGAAGGAGGCAGGTTCCTAATGGATTATCAAGTTCAAGTTATTTTATTACCAGCACAACTCACCAAACTAACTCAACTCAACTCTGATGGGAATGGAAACTTGAAAGTTGATACCAACCACCAAGCCCAAATGTAACTTTGCAAAGAATCGCTCTTTCATCTTAAATTTTCTTCTTTGCAAAGCGGAATTTTCTCACTTTGTAAAAGTAATACCATCGTTTTCAATCGTAGAAATTGGAGCAGATTCCGAGTATCTATTTGCATTTTTTAAGAAAAAGAAAAAACATATTTTACACGAAATATTGTAACCATCGTCAAATCAAGGGGTTAAATTGCTGACAAACATTAAAACCATCATCATCATCATTGAAGTTCGTCTGTTTCTGTTTAGTTTACTTGAGTAACTACACCAAAATAGCCGTCTTTGTTGAAGTGGCCAATATCCCAAGCAAGTTGTAAAAACGGCATTCAACCACCAACCCAAAAAAAACAAAAGGGGAGTAGCAGTTTGGAGTATACCACTCACTTACTCATGAGGCGGGCTTGTTTCCCATCGCATCCAAATTAGAATACAGGGATCGAGTATACTACTCGTTTCTTCTTGGCGAGGAAAGATAGAGAACATTACATGAGCATTAAAACCGTAATAAATTCGCAATGTGCTCTATTTTAACCTTCTGTACAAATGGATATTTTACCTTGTGAAATGGCGCAAGAACAGTCCAACCTGATCTTTTTTACGGCACAGACAACAGTCAACAGTAAAATAACTACTTCATTGGGAGAGGACGACTAATATCTGTAATATAATAGTCGCATGATTTTCTACAAGTTAATACAACTTTGTGCTCTACATCCATTCCAAGTCGTTGGTTTATTCAAAAACAATTATTTCGCACAACGAAGGACACAAAAGGTGTCTCTTGTATCATTTTCCACATTTCTATCATGATTTGGTTAAAACCCAATCAAAGGAGGAAAATCAAAATTAAAGAATTATCACTGTACAGATAATGCAATCATTGTAAAATAAGTGGAAAGTATTATTTTTTTAAATACAAACTTTGACGAGTTGTTAATTGCATGCGAACCATCACTGATTAGTGATTAGGCCAGCCCCCAACAAAGGCTAATTAGTGTTGAGTTCGATCGACTGAGTGCATCACTCATTTGTTTAATCCTATATACTTTGTCTTTAACCAACCAAATCAACTATAACCAAGATCTTTTCTCATATGGGGCCAAAATTGACTCACTAATTATCTGTTTGTCCCAATATTTTCTAAACGACCTATTTTAAAACTTTGTTTATTCGTTTGTTTGCCTTTGCTTACTGCGACGTTTCCATTTGTTATAAATAGGAAATACATAACAAACTTTGCGCATGCATACCTATATAACATAACAGACGTTTTAACATAATCAACCCTTGAACGATGGCTGAATGGAGTGATAATCTAATTGTAATCGCCAATAATAATGGATTTTGAAGGGTTTCAATAAAACAAAAATGTGCATTAGAAGAGTTCAATTCCATTCTACGTATAAAATAGAAGAATAAGTTGATTTGATCTCACTCTGGGATGAAAAGGCTGCATCGGAGTGTAAAATTGGGATTTCAAATCCATATTAGAAATTCAAAGTTTGTGTGATGATACAGAATGAATACTTGACTTGGATTACGTGAAGGATATAATAATATAAGAAGGGGACCAACAGTAAGTAAAGTAAGTGAGGAGTTATATAGATGGAACATAATGGACGGTTGAAGGAGATGGCAGGAAAGGAAACCCAAGAAGAAGACGACGACGCAACATACTTACGTGCATAAGAGGACGAGAGTAGTTGTTGTTAAAGTAGGTTAGGTAAGAGAGGGGAGATGAGTTTGTGAATTGAATGCACGAAAAGTTTCAGTTTGGTTTGCTTCTTGCCCTTGCTTGTGCTTATTGCTTATGTTATGTACTAGTTGGTTTGGTGGAGAGTTTTGAGTTCTTGATATCTCTCATCTAACGAATTACGTGTAAAATCGTACACAATGGAATTATATGATGATAATGGGAGTTGCTGTTGAGTATTCGGATTGTGGATGAATGCCGTCGTTCGTTCCCATCAGTCTTTCATCTCATCTCATCTCCGATCTCTAATTCCACGTACCAAATGCCAAACACTACAACTTGTTCATCATACATATATCTGTATTTTAATGTAAGTAACTAGCAAGCTGCCGTCGTCGTCGTTCAGATTAGTAATTTAATTTTCATTTCATATCACCAACAAAGCTTCACATTTATTTTTGTTCTTTGGATTCTTTAGTCTGGTTTGATTTGATGAACAGTAGTCAGTCATAATTAATTGAAGATTATGATAATAGTAGGATAATAAGGCACAAGAGCAGTAAATGAGAGATTGTAAAATGAATGCATGAATCAAGTTGCATTATGAAATGTGTATAAATGCAATGCAATTTAAAATTAGAAGAAAGAGAAAGCGAATTTTATTTGATGAGCGATGTAGTAGGCGGTTGGTTGGCATTGGTAAACGTTTAGAATCCAAAATCATGTAAATTATGTGGACAGGTTGGGAAATTGAGAGAAATGACTCTTATCGTGCGTGGAATTGTAAAATTGCAGTACAAACTTGTTGATAATGATTGTAACTTCTCCTCTCAAATTATATTATTGTTTGTTTGTTAGGAAATTAAATTGAGTAGAAAATTTCATTCCTTTGTTGTTATAAGCTATGATTAGGTGCTGACCGAGTTTATTTAGAGTAGTGTGTTAAATTTAAGGCTAAATTATAATTGTGGATTTATTTAAATAATTAGCATTACAAATACACATACCATTATTTTGAATTTAATATATATCGATGGACAATTAAAACCAACAAGCTAAGTTCTTTGCAAAATTAATGAAGCATATGAACCACGAAACAAACATCAAACTACAATAAATTACTTGAACGATCATAACTTACCATTTCATTGCATGGGATTTTGATATGCAACAAATAGATTATGACATTACTCATTCCACATGCAGCTTCAAATTGTGGTGTTATTTAATATGCAACGAATCATATTCAGTGGTGATACTATTCATAATTGATAAGCAAATATAATTTAAATGCTACTACTCTCAGAATATGTATTTAATTAATTGGCTTAATTATTGTATTCTTAAATTGGTTTACAGATAAGTGCTTTGTTTTAGGGTTTTACAAAGCCCTTTCAATTATTTGTAAGAATTCGCCATTTTAAAAGAGTGAGACTAAACTACAGTCACAATATACTTATTGTACATGGTTGAGAGTTTGATCTAAAGCCAGAGACAATATTTTTTTATTGCACGCCATGAGTTATTGGATATAATAATGTTATACTATACTTTAATACCCTATGTACGGATCCGTGGAGCACACGGCACTCTTTTCCTTTGGGCTGTACTTTCCTGACATGCTCAAATTTATTGGCTTTGTTGGTCCAACGTGTTTACTAAACTTAAGTTCAAAACTTTCAATAACATTTACGAAGTTGACAATGCTAGCAGGGTTCACAAACAATATCGAGAGGAATGGACGAAGGGTCAGGATTTTGATGTTAATTATTTATTTTAGATTCTTTCACAAATGACACAACCACGGCCAGTAAAGTAATAGTATGACCAGTATATTTTTCTTTGTTCAGCATTATCTGTATATTAGCTTCAACAAGCAAGTTAACCTTTTTCTTTTTTTTTGAAGAAATGACAATCCATATAAGTACAAAAAAGTTAAAGAACAACTAGATGACATGGCCAAATGCCCTCCAGACTCCAGGCCAAAAGAATAAGTCAATCCACACTACACCGCTAGCAAGATGAAGCAGATGGACATATAACTGATATCAAATCCAACCTAAAGTGATGTAACATTAACACACCCAATTGTAAGTATCTTCCTATATTTCCCAAAGTTTAACTCGAGTGGTGTAAATACATATGGGAATGCTAGGACTTATTAGATTGAGCTTGAGCAGTGTGTATAATATCAAGTTTTATGGCGAATAAAATGATTTACAACATTCTGTTTGTTTGCAGCTATAACTTCAATGGGTACATATCATTTTAAAAATGTGTGCTCGTAATTAATTTAGTGCACGATACACCTTTCATATTATATTTTACATACTTATGTTACCTTTAAAATATTGCTTGTAAATTGTTTTGTTACGAACAAGTACAATTTATTTATTAAGTTGAAAAATATTGAAAAGGACGAATCTAAATCAATAAATTAATTGGTCAAGGTTATATGAATTCGTCCTACACACAGTTTTTCATGTATTAACTTACTCCAACTTTGTGCATAATTTAATTATGTCTAAACCCAAGTATCAAATAGCAAATAGTCACAAAGACATCCTACGCACAGGTGGTTATTGAAATGTGTCGATGTTTATGTATTGCCACGACACGAGACTCATGTTAATCTTACGTGACCCAAGCTAGACCAAAGGATTAACGTCAAACACCATGATTTGGCTTAGTTTATAAATTTCGTACTACTACATACATTTATACATACATTCAGTAGCTAGTCACAAAGTCAAGACAAAATTGAATTAATGGCACTCCCTTCGTATTGATTGATGGTTCGTGTTTCGTAGACATGTTCATGTAAACATAGAAAATCACATCTTATATTCATTACAATTAAAATTAAACTCTTCGCTTTACACATTCATTTCTGTTTCAGTGTTTGCGTCAGTCAGTGTTTTAATCGGAAAGTTTTTCGCACTATCCAAGCCACATAATTTATTTCTCTAAACACACAAACACTCTTCCACACCACCCTCGGATTGTGGTGGACTATGTAGGCAGTTAGGCACACAAACAAAGTCCAATAACCACACCGAACTTGTATACATAAATTGATCCATATTATGGAATGGAAGTTGGAATATAATAATTGAGCAATCGTGCTTTTCATCCGCTCATTAGTTTTATTCGTTCATTTGTACTAAATCCAAGGATATGAGTGTCTAAATCAAGGATTCTTTCCTCAACCACCAGCGTCCATCAGATTCCACACGACCCAATCCAACATCATCATCACAACTTGCTTTATTCTCTCTTACTTGTTACCTACCATTGTACAAGACCAAGTCCACTTTACGTAGCTTATTGAGCAGAATGAAAATGCATGATGATGGTGTGCCTCCGTGAAGCAACTATTTATGTACAGTTATCAACGTAAATTTCAATAAATAGTCACGCAACACTGACTTTATCTCATCTCTGCTTGCTTATGTTGGGCTGCCCTCGTCTCCTCTCTAAATAAATAATTCATTTTATTTTTCTACAAGTCGAATAGTGACACACAACAACACAATACAATGCACAACAGCTCAATATGGTTTGTTGAGTCTGATTGTTCTCTAAATGGAGACAAGTAATTAAGTAGTATTATCACAAGCAGGCTACAAATACAACATAATAATGCACTAAATACGTGGACTGTTGTGCTACATATTGAATTTATCGATACAAAATTTGCAACTTGAATCGCATCGCATTTACTATTGTTTTGTATTTTAATTGCGTTTTATGTTCTTATTATTTAGTAATAAGAAACTATTTTCGCAGTTCACCATTCCATCAAATCTTTCATTTGTTATTATTATTATTAGGCTGCTTGGGTTGAATTGCAGTTGCATGCATATTATTTAAACTCGTAATTCGTGATTTATTACTTTGTGGTTGGAATATGAAAGATTGGTTAATTAAAATTAGAATAATTAGATGCAACACAATATCGAAATAAGCTAAGCTATGGGTGGTGGTGGTGTTTTGGTAGAGTAGCTAATCTCAGTTTTTTGCATTGTCATCTATTCAGCTCGAAGTAATACAAGACAAAAACTTGACGTATAACGTAATGATTTCATCATGCGCATATCAAAGTCGAATTCAAGTGGGATCCAATGAACTCGCACAAAAATGCAAAACTCAGCAGAATGGCAATGACACACTTTTCGAGTAATGTTTCAATTTCAATTTTTTGAGGTTTTCCCTGCCTGATTGAACCGTTTATAGCCTTCACCATCACTTTACCAATGCGTACTAAATGTGAAAATGTGGAATACATTTTGGCCTCATCTCAGTCTCATTTTAAATTGAACAAAAATATCCCACATTCTGTATCTTTTAACCAACTTTCAGATCAGAAGGAATTTACTTATTTCTTCACAACACAATGTCTCTGATGCTTAATAACGGGAATAATTGGTTTCCTTCCGTAAAATCTGCTGTTTGTTTTCGCATCGTGTCATAGTTATTACATGTATGTATGTGATGTGATGCAATACAATGACATAGATTAGAATGGAAGGATGCACATTTGTGACATGGCTGACACTTTCCACTCTAACTTTTGGTCCTTCTGGATCGATGGCACATTTTGTGCGTATTAGCTAACCACCTAACTAACTAGGGGAGTAATGCAATAATGCATCAAGTTCTAAATTGGATTTATTGTGGTTCACTATTAGTACTTTCTTAATTTCTTATTTAATATTGCCCAATAAGTTTACTGGTCGACAAGAAGCTCACACATACATATGTCTCATTTCACTCTGGTTTGACATATTTTGACAAAATGTGTATTTATAAATAAAGTACTTTGCCCAATAAATTATTATCGTCTCGCATCAATTTGTAATTGCCAAATCTAGTCCATCAATTTATACTAATTACAATATAACCAAAAAAATATTTACCATTCTGATCAAGACCGCAGTAATCTTATATACTAGCTCACTACAAAATTTGTAGTATTTATTTACACACGCTACATTTACACAACACAGTGTTATATTATCACTGCGTACTTACTCGTAAGATGGATAGAATGATGATGACTGATTCAATGGACTCATTGAATTGGAAATTTCGTGGATTCCAGGGAATGTTGTTTTTCTTCCTTCCTTTTGGGTTGAAGGATAGTTGAGTTAATTCAGTATTTAGAAACTCATCTCATCGTCGTCAGTCAGAGCCAGCAGGCTCAACTCCGGCTCAACTCCAGATTTCCAAGCACATTTAGGTTGCTTTGCTTTGGTTGGTTGGCTGTATTGATGTGTTACTACTGCAGACAAGAGCAGAGGATACAGTTCTTCTATCTACGTGGTGGTAAATCGTATTGGTATTGGTTGATGGTGGTGAATATTGAACTTTTCAACGTAACAAGCAACATAACATTACATAACAAGGGTTCTCCTTTTCCATGAGATATTCGACACACCGAAATCTCGATCGGTCGTCTTACCGCATCCATTCTCAATCTTCTTCCGTATGTCGGGTCTAAAGAAAATAAATAGCTATGGTCTCATATCATAGGAGCAGAACCCGTGTGATGGTGATGGTTCAGTTGGTAAGATTGGGTGTCTAATGTCCATGTTGGGTAAAGAAGAGAAACAGTTACTTGTGGCGTATGATAAGGGCAGATTGTGGATAAGAAGAAGGGGAATGGATTCAGATCCAAAATACATACAACCATCGAGATGAAATGAGAACCCTTTCTTCTTCTCTATTATTTTAAGTCATATTTCACTTGAACAGGAAAAACACCCGTAATCCGTAAATGTGTACTTTTATTTAGATTTAGAGTTGCTGCAACCGAGTGAGCGCAGAGGGCTGTCTGTGTATGTATGTGTGTAGTATTTGCCATAAATGATAGCATTATTTGGAAATGTTTGTAGGAGTCTTGAGCAGGTGTCTTGCTTGCTCCTTTCTTTAACAACTGCAATCCGTTTATGTGTTATTTTCATGTGTAAGGTTTCTTTCTTCCTAATATTTTAACACATCAATTACTCCACGCGTTCTGCTCCTTGTGTGTTTTGTGGTGTGCCGTTCCAAACAATAGATTACACAAAATTTCTCATTCTTGCTTTATTATGGCGTAATTTAGAAATGGACGGAATGATGTAAAATCTGAAATCTCCTCTTTGTATGCTTAATGCGAAAAAACACCACAATATCAACATCAAGTTTTGTCGCATCGCATCACTTATTTTGCTTTATAGCCAGAATAATCATCTCTCAACGGTCGAGAAAGAAATAAATTAGGATAGGAAGTCACCATTTCTTTCTTCTCTTTGCCTGAAACAGTGATCGTATAGGAAACAACAATGTACAACTTTGTTGACTGCATACATAATAAGTATGCAACAACAATAAACTAATTCTCTCCACGGGACACAAGCAAAGCAATGTGAATGTATACACTCTGAGCGAATTACTGCATAAAAATTAAACGTCGACTCGACAATTGAGCAAAGCTAAAGTGAATATCATCATATGAAATAGTTGACAATTGCATATAATTAATTCTTGTGAACTAAAAATGTGTTTATATCTGTAAAACTACATTATCAATTTGCTGGTCAAGAAAATGAGTTGTTCCTGTAACAAACAACTGACGCCAAATTTACACAATATTAATTCTATCTAGTAGGTGTAATGACAGGTATACAAATGTATCCAGACCTAACACAATTTGACTCAGAAACACACGTAGAATTTCACGGAAATGTGGACCCGACAACCACACACACGTTATAGTGAATGCAGATAAGATACAACGGTGAGTTAGGTACCGTACCACGTATTCACTTTAGGCTGATTCGAAATGGTCAATTACTTTAAGTGCTTGTTTGTGTCCTTACTTTTTATAATGGACTAAACTATTAGTAAGAGCACATCAGTACCACACCAATGTTACCACCACCACCACAACCGCTACCCAAATATTACACCGTCTTATAACCAAAACTAGGCTGATAATGCTATGTGCAATTTAACCCAAAGACATCACAATCTGTCTTTGTGCTTGAGATAAAGCAAAGTTATTCTTCCACCTTTTATTAGGAAGGCTCAAATGAATTCAAATTCAAGACGGAGTGCAGCCATAATAACTTTCTGGTCTCTCTTACTCAACACCTTGACTCCACTCTTTTTGTATTGATAATACGTCGCAACATTAAGGTATTATTAAAGGAATATTAAAGGGATATTCATGGCAATTCCACCGTCAACTGATTTGCAACATTTATGACTTACACCTGGTAAAATGGTGCAGGTTTATAAGGATGGATTTTGCCTTTATTTCATTTTATTTTCTTTAAATCCCCATTTGCTGGCACAATAAACTTCAAAGGAGTCTAAATTCACTTGGTCACATAAAATTTTAACTACTTGTAATTGTGAAGAAGAAGATGGAAGGAATTGAGGAATGGAAAGGATGATGGTGTGGTTGATGCACAGAAAAGAGAGAGTTTGTCTGACATTTTGATGTAATAAACCAACCTGACTGACAGCCATGCATGATGAGAGATGAACATTTCGTTTCCTACTTTTTCACGCAATTTATGCAATTTGATCATTTTGTGAGTTTTTTATGACGCATATATGCGTTTAATATTTTATAATAGGTTATCGTTGTTTTATTTTAATTTCCATTTTTTGTTGAAAAGTTTGTGACTTGTAAAGTAGCAATGATGATTATGTGCTAACAACACAAATTCGTCATGATGTGTGACACATATTAAAATCCATTTATTTATTAGGCGTATTTGCCCAAGTGGAATATTTGCTCGACCAAGCAACTCACTCATTCACCGCAGAAAACAAGTTTAAACTCATAAATAATCTAATGTCTTGCGGCGTTTAGCCCAACAATAACAATGAAAACATTGCACATCGTTTCATCAGAAAGAAGGTAAGCTCTAAATCCTACCAGCATATTAGCTGACGAATGAGCTTGTCATGCAAATTGCATCAGTTAAATTGGAACACTTTGATTACAATCTATTAAAGGCTGGATTATGGCGATGAAAGAAAGTTATTGCACGAATCCATCATCAGCAGTTTACTTCAATCACGACGAAGGAAACGTATATTAAACTGTTTTAAATGGATTTACTTACTTACTTACTCTGCAATTTCAACAAGTTAGATAAAACCGTTTTCAATTACGCTGAGAACACGTAAAGACTTTGATTTAGAAATCATACAAGCCGAATCTGCCGAATGGGAATGTTTTGAAATTTCTACATACATAACACATAATTACAAAAAAATATCTCACACAATTTGATTTGTCCGCTAAGCATGCAAAAGTAAAATCGTATAAATGTATAATTTTTAACCAACAGTGTGGTTATGATTATTTCGTTTGTATTGAAAAGGAAATGTGAACTTGATCCTGATCTAATTATGAAATGTTCCTTTATCCTTTTATTGGGTTTCAATATTAGGAATATCAAAAAAGTTTGAATGAACAAGGTTGACTGTTCTGTTCACAAAGTAAGCTATCCATAGTGTATGTAGTGGAGGAGACCTCGACTGGAAGGAAACGACGCTCGACTTAATTTTCATAAACGGGTTCCGGAAGTTGAAGAGGAGCAAGCTTTCCTCCCATAGGAATGTCATAGGAATCCTACAATACACACAACACACACAAGACAAGCTGCTCGAATTGAGTCATATTTATCATTCGATGAGGAGAAGAGTCAGTCGTCCTTCTTTGGCATTCTGCTTCTGTTGAGAGTGGAGTGTACTAGTGAAGAGTTTATAGTTAATGGCAAGTGGAGAGAGCAGTTGACAGTATTGCGAAATGACCGCATTATTCGGTTGAATAAGTTCCTAAAATGTGTGTAGCCCATAAAATCAAAGTGCTGCAGCCTCTCTCTGCCAAAGTAAACCGTATTCCACCAATCTAATCTAATAGAAGATTCAATATCAAAAATCACATAAAATGAGAGTACTGTGTATTCTAGATATATCATGTATTCCAATACCACCCATATTTTTAGGTCATCGTTCCAAATATGAACGAGTCCTCAAGAGCTTAAGGTTTTACTCTAATAAAATCAGCAATCATAAAAATATAATGGGGTGCATGCACATTATTATCTGAAGCTGACTACTAATATTTCGCAGGCAGGGGCCTGTATTTTCTTTTGTTCAAAAGTCTCATTGGGTCAGTCCGATTTAGCAGAAGCAGTAAAAATGAAATGAAGAGAATTTCTCGTTTTGCCGGAAACAATATTGGATTTTAATTTGGAGCCCGTGACAAGCATGATAATATTAAGTAATGGGGATGGAAGGCAAAGAATGAATTTATAAAACCCTTTTCTTTTCACAAACTGCGGAGGCAAAAAGCTCAAGTTCAAACAAAAAAAACTTTTGAGCTTGCTTGTGGCACAGCTCCTTCATTTCATCTCCACCCAAACCAACCAACCAACTTTAAGACTTTTTGGAATCTCATTTCTCTGCGCATCTCTTCTCTGATCGTTCTTTCTTGGCTTTGGTGGTGGCAGATCCAAGAAGAAGAAAGACAAGAACTCCACCACCACCAACCATCACCGCCATGGCATAGCTATGATAAACCATCAAGAGCAGTTTCAGTTTTTTCTACACATTTTATTACTCTCAAACGACAAGGTTTCTTACTTCATTTTTATTATTTTAGTAGCTCTCCTAACCCAATATTTTATACTGCACTACAACGCTGTAGCCAATTTCAGAAATTCGACCCAACAGAACAGATTTCGTAGTTTCAGGGCCATGTATGTTATTGCAGGACAAAATGTTGGGCTAACCTTTAAAACTCGAAAGTTTTCCAACTTTAATAATTAAGTTAATATATGATGAAGGTATTCTTTCAATTAAATTATATCTGGTAATTAAACGTTGTATAAAGAAGTCATAATATTTAATTCTAAACAACAGCGTGGGTGTTATCGTCATTAACGTAACACATAACTATGTATGCCATAAAATAACGTCATTACACATAATACAGCTCATGTATCTAAATTAACTACATTTATTAAAACTACATTAGAATTCGGATAAATAAATGGAATAACTGCTTCAAAATGTTATGGTGGATGCGTATCAAATGTTTTGGATTGAATGCTCAATTAGGTTTCGTCTTTACTTACACACAAGTTAGCAGTTATGTGATTCAGAGTTGCTACTCTCTACTCTGCTCATCCTTCCTACTACACTCGGTTTATTTATCCACTTAAACTAGTGACACAAACTAGTATGAAAAACAGGCTGATATAAAATGACGGTGATAAGATAAGGCCATTCACAAAATATGCATCTTTAATTTAGTTGCATCAGCATATTTTCAAACTTGGATATTTTATACTACAGCATTGAAAAATAAGTGAATCATTGTCAGTGACTGTCACTTTAAATTATAATTATATAATAATCTGATTAGCTACATATATTAATTTTTGATAGTAGTTAAATGTATTTAAAAGGTTTCCCTTCATAAATGGTATTCACTCTCTTTTTCTCATTATGAGCATGTAATGGAGATGAAAGATTGTTTAAAACGAATTATATTGCGATTCTCATTTAAAAAATAAAAGCAATGTGTCATGCGATATGAAATACACTGTGTCTAAAGGCAGACATGAGACGGGTTAAAGCCCAAAGGAAATCACATGCTAAATTCTGCACCTTGTATATAGTAACTCTTATATACAGTCTCCTCTAATAAGTAAACCCTTCACCAAGGATTCGTTAGATAAGCTGGGGATTAAGCGAATTAGCGAGTGAATCAGAGATTGTGTTAACTAAGGCGAAGGGACCAGGCTGGTCATGTAATAGAAGAAGTGTGTTGGTTGGTTGATGGTGTTTGGTGTTGTTGTTGTTGGGTTACATGCGTTGTTGTAACAAACAACATGCATACCAAGACAAGGTTCAACATTTTATTATGTGCGACGACAACCTTTTCCTGCCCTCTTGTTATACATACCAGCGCTACTCAATAATTCAACTGTAGGTTACTAAATCACGATAGGCTGTACTGTAGCTTTAAGCACTTATATTATTAATAATTTCATAAATTGATTCAAATTAGTTCACACCTCAACCGTTAATTGACACTTATTAATATTTGACACATAAAAAATGAATGAGACACACACATTCCTCTTAACTCCACGTGATATAATCACATTTGCAAATTAATTGACTGGCAGCGTCTCTACTTGTCATGATTAAAAATATATACAAAAGGAAAAGAAATATGTGATCGGGTAAGCTACATATACATAGAGAGAAATGCAAAAGAAGCACAAAACAACGAAGGAACGCTGCTGCAGAGAATCTTTGTTGCCTATGGAATGGATCCTTTCCTTACTTTTGGTCTGTTATTGCGTGAATAATTTATTCCGGATCACGATTTGGAATGTTTCGCCATAGCACAGCACGCATATGTATGAAATATAAATGTATACAGGCCGACAGGACTGCAGTTGTTGGAGAACGGCAGACCGTCGACGACCGTTCGTTCGTGGTGTATACAATACAACATGGATGGATCCAACAACTAAAACCCACCTTTTATTCCCATTTCACATCCATTTTCCATCCAACAAGCACTTACACCCAACCAAGTAAGCATTCAGCAGAATGGTCTTCTCTCCCCCTCTTCTTCGTCTTCTCTGTACTCTCAGATCAATACTTCCGAAATATCTCGGGTGTCATGACTTGCCCTGCTCATCTTTGTTGTAATTACATCACTGTTTCAAAAGCTCACCCTCAATCTCAATCACAAAGGATTTCCGAAACACACACTCTTTCGACAAATCACAAACAATCAACTTATTTAAGCATGATCAAATGGACAATTCAAATATAATTTAATAATCAATGTAATGACGTAATGTACAATTTTATATTAAAAGTTTGACGACAGCAGGGGACAGAACTGTATAAATTCGTTCAAAAAGCCATATACATACCATGTACATGTTGTGTGCATGTTTGCATAAGAGATGGAATAATGGTAGAAATATTCTTCTTTAGCCCCCATTTGCTGTCAAGTGAAGTATGATAAATGTTTTAATGTCGGCTGGTCAGTTGCAGTGTACTTGATAAAAAGTAATGACGAATACATAACAAAGTAAAAGAGTGAGTTGAGTGAGTGGAGTCAGAATAAGGAGAACTGACAACTTGACTTTGGTTTGGTTTGCATTAAAGAAAGAGTGGATCGAGCAAGAATAATTTTTTAACCATTGATTTGATGATGGTTGTGATGTGATGTGACGATGATGGTTCGTGATATGGCTCCTTATTGTGGACATCCATAATAATAATATCCCATTCCAATCACAGTATTCATCAGAATGCACTACACAGATACTCACAGTATGTACAGTACAGTACAGTGAATGAGAGAGAGAGAGAGAGAGAAAAGAGTTGGCACACAAGAAAAGTGAATTGGGTTGTCTTTGATCTTACTGTGACGGTGAACAAAACAAGCATCAAATATTCTGGTCGGAGATGGATTTGTTAGATATGTCAGAGTTTATCATCAACAGATTTAGGTTCGAGATAGATTTGCTCTTGGCTCTCACAGTCTTTCTTTCTCATTCCCAATTCAATCCTTCTTCCAGAGAACGATCAAATCAGCCTAAATCCTCTTCTCCTCCTCCTTCATCCAAATAAATCTCATATGGGAAAACAAGTAGTGAGTTTAGCAAAATGTATAAAAGCGTCGTCGAGTAGTCTAGGATAAAATTGATCTTTTGTAAACATCAACTATTTCATATTCAGAGTAAAAGTCAACCGTTTATCCATTTATTGTTCCAATCCAATCCAACCCAGTATACTATTACTGTATATTATAACTGTATATATTTGTGAATATTATCCAACTTTTTGGCAAGCTGTCGTATACATAGTCATTCTTTTGAGTTAAATAGCAAAATCGTTTGAAATATTTGAAAGTGAAACACTTTACAAATTCTATCCTCGTTCTCATAACATATCATATGATTGGGAATTGGCTGTGCATGGATCCACATTTGAATCGCTTACTTCATTAATTCATGACACACAAACATGAGCTAAAGCTTCCCAACCTACGCAGCTAAAAAGTGATTGCGCTACTGCTGTGAGGGATTTATTTCGTGCTTCAATTCAGCTTCAGGTTGAGTTCAGTATTTTAATCTGACACTGACATCAAAATTTATTTCATCTTTTCAATCCCAAACAGCAGTGAAGTCAGTGCCTTTAAAGTTCACATGGTGTGCTCATATTGACAAAGCTTAAAGCTTGTGATTGATATATTTCATACATTCATTTATTTATAAGTTTAATTATAATCAAAAACAGCTCAACTACTATGGATGGGGTCAAGTAAAGTTTGAGGAACAATCTAATGGTCATATGCACATGATTGGCTAACTTTGCTAGTTAATACAGACATTATTCCCATTCATTTTGTACACAATAATGTGAACAGCCTTCATTTCAATTAGAAAAATGGTCATATTCGCTCGCTTTGTAAGACAAAAATCAAACAAGTCAAATTATCAACTAATTATTAATTAAAATGAGAAAAAAGGTTTCTTTCTGTGAATAACCTTTAGGTTGTCTGCAAATTTGAGTCAAAAGAGGAAATGCACGTAAAAATGGTGAGAAGGGTGCACACGCAGCAGCTGCAAACGGACTGGTTTGGACGCGCTTGCTTTGTTCACCTCTCTCCGAAATTTGTGGAAGAGACACGATAATGATCCACTAATTTGCATGCCCAACTTGTTAAAAGGGTCTCCGGTGTGCCGTGCACCTCCACTACAAACTCTCCTCCAAGTAATGTTATGTTACAGTCATTCAACTAGAATCTCAGTTCAAGTGGAAATAAAAACATAAGTAAAACTGCGTCTGTCCAACCTGCTGTCTTATTTCCTTATATTTCTCCTCTTAATTCCGTTCATAACATAACACTTCAACGGAGGCAGCTCTCAAGTACTTCTTGCGGTGTTGCGCGACGACTCAAGGAGTCCTCCTCATCTTCACTTTCTTTGTCTCAGGAAATTTAATCAAAGAACACGACCATTTGGGTGGAAAATACGGTACAGGAGCATATTATAGAAACAGAAAGAAACCAAAGGAAGACGAATATATACAAGAAAACTAAAAGAGGTCATACAATATACACCAGCAGCAATGCAATGGTGGTAGTTGTGGAGGTGGTCGCGCGGTGGTAGTGAGTCAATAAATGAGAAAAGTACGCCTCGGATAATTTTATGTTTCTTCACCTGCTTCACTTCAACCAACGTGGTTCAACAACGATGATAGCCCTTTCGACTCTATATCTACAACCACGGTGGATGGGTTCAACAGTGTTTTGTTCCCGTATCGCGTATTTATTATAATTAATGGTGTCAGCCAAGGTGAATGGAGAGCCATTTTAATTTGTGCATTCTTCATAAATGAGATATAATTTAGAAGTTAGGAGGACATGCCACTATAAACTAATCTAACTGTGCTTGCTGCTTTATTAATACCAAAATATCTGTGTTTTATTATTAGTATTCGCATTTTGGTAACATACTTTATTTTCATAATGTTACACACTTTTGCTTATTTTCGACTTCAATGCAATTTCATTCCAAATATTCCTGTAATTTATCACAAGAACACATTTCTGTAAAACATTTCTTTTCCTTGTGTTGTATTACACGAGTTTCAAAGAAGAGAAAGAGAAGATTGCTTTTAAATATTAAAGCGCATAGAAGAACAGCGAAGAGAAGAAGAAAGAAGACAAATTTTGGAGTGGAGTTCAGTTGTCAGGTTCAAATCCACTGATCTCCGGCTCAGACCCAACCCAACCAACATTTTCTGGTATAATAAAAGTGGAATGATATATACACTGAAAGAAATGTTATTCCGCTTTATTATGGGAGAGTCAACATTGACAAATTTATATAATGGACATACACACACACAAAAGTAATATTCACGAATTTTTATACTGTAGGAAGGTGCACAGGAATATAATGAAATCAAATGACAGGGATTTTTATATTTTCAATGTAGAACAAACCGTTCTCAATTCCTTGCGCCTTAAAGGTGCCACGCTAACTTGTGATGATGTACAAATGTGAATGATATGATTTGGAGGAGGACAAGAAAGATGGGGAATTTAATTTCAGACTAAAAGATGGTTTGAATTTTAATGGAGTTTTGTTGCGTTGCAGAATAACATGAACAGAAGAGGTTGGCGGAGGCTTTAATGCGACCTGTTCACGTTATATTTCCGTTGATTTTGAAAATCATTTTCAACTTTGTCAACTGGACGGAATTGCGAGGTTGTGCAGAGAATTTCTAAATTTAAGTGCATAACACTTTTCCCGTGTATAGAAGTTGACTTCAATGGGTACGCACGCATTTAGCTGGCGGAAAAGAGCGTTTGACTTTATATCTGTATTTGATATCTTTTACTTGAATTGCAAGTTTCATTTCACAAGGTAATATGGGTTGTTTAAATACAGTCAGTTGTATTTAAAACAACTGATTGCATTTAAAACTTGTGTTATTACAATTCCAACATTTCACCCTTAACAGTATACTGGTTGATGTTGTTGATCACTCAGTCACATCAGTTGTCAGAGTTCATGGTTAACAAGAGTTTAATATACTATCTTATCAATATAGATTAAACTACATTTTATATCAAACTACTTACAGATCGGTGTCTGGTTAGGTTATGGCTTATTTTACCCTTCAAAATATGACCAGATCTGCGTGAAACAGTCTGGTTATCTTGATAAATTACACGTAACGCAGTGCATTCACAAACGGGATTATCATAGGATCGGAGATACCCTACAAAGTCAAAGAAGGACAGGAGGATGAAGGAAGTGAATTTTCGTGAATATCCTATTATATAATGCTCAACTCAATCATATCATGCATTAGTTGACGGAGTGAGGTGGAATGCATGGCACCATAATATGCTATGTATATAATTTGATGTGGTGTGTGGTGGTGGTGGTGGTATGGTGTAATAATGTAAGCAATTCTTCCTGGATAAAGACTGGGTTAACCCTTCCATTTCGTCGTAACAAATGAGACACATCTGAATAATAAATGTGCATTAGCACAGTACTGACGCTCCCTCCTCTTGATATGTTGTACAGAGTTGCAGCATCAACACACACACAACATTAAAAGAGCAGAAGGCGATCTATCCTCTTCGGATATGTTCTGTTAATGCGAGATAACATGTTCTCTCCGCCTCCTCATCCTTCGACTGCTGAGTGAAAATGCGTTTACAAATTTAAGACTTTACAAATGCACTTTGGACACGTTAAATGAATTCCTAATATTTCATCATCATCATACCTCATAAATTTTAGGGTGGCTTATTGCTCATGTATAGTAGTCTAATAAATTGAAGAAATCAATTCAGCGTGAATAATTGAGTCTTACAAAGTTGGACTAAATCAAGCTTTAAACTTTTAAAGTGAAAATGGTGTAAAAGAGTTTTTTTATTCAGAATTAAACAGATAGTTACAACTCACAAAGCGTAGTGATCTTCTTTGTCGTCACCCAAATAATAAAACTCCACTCCCAAATAATCCTTAAATGAAATCCGGAATACAATGGCCAATGAACCAAAGAAAATTTCATTTTCACAATTCAAATGATGCTATTTGATATGGTATGGAATAGTTGCTTGTGTAAAAGATGAAACACAATCATTACTGTTACACACTTCTTGAAAATATGAGAGCATTCAGTACAGGATGATGTTGTTGAAAGGGACACTACTTATATAGGTATATCTGTCCGTACATATAGATATCTTCCTCCCGCACTCTAGTAAAGAAAAGACTGGACTGTTGTAATAGAGCTTTGTCTTTCATTATGCCCAATACATGATTATTTAAGAGGCTGTTTCAATACTTTACATACAAGACTGGTAACATGCAAGCTGTGTTTAAGGATGTTGAGGTGGTGTTCAGACTATTTGGGCAATTAGATCTGTTTAGACACGGCATAACGCATCCCCAACCAAATGTTTAGTTTGGGTTTTAAACTTCTAAACGCGAGTCAAGTGGTGGTTGGGTTAACTTGGTTGGTATACACAATCACCATCCATCCATTTTACATTGTTCACCCTTAAATGTGAAAGAAAGGAATCATATAACTTATACGGAGGAGGAAGGCATGACTGGAAACGGTGGACAGAAGATCAAAACCAACTGCTTGTTGGGTCGTTGTTGAACATTGTAGAGTCCTGTTTCAAAAAAGGGAAATGGAAATGAGGTACTGATGGGTTGCAGGAGGGAGGTGCAGTTACCCCGGTTATTATGGCCTATTTGTCACGCAGAGAGAGAACTGTATTGATCCCCCTTCTTCTTGGGAAAATGAATCTCTGGTTGGTTGGTTGGGCTGGACTATCGACTATGTATAATAAATCCAGAGCCATGCACAAGAAAATAATTCATACAATCACATTTTAATATTTCACTTCAACTTAGAAATGTCATTCATGTGATGGGGAGTGTACAATGTAAAAGTTGAGACTCTTCACACCTGCTTTATTACACAATCATTATTTAATGTTTGTTATTTGTGCAATCACCCCAAACATCTTTCCCGAAAATTTAAACAGTTTGCAATTTTCTATAGTCATCAGCCTAATTTAGTGCCGACATTATTATTTGTTGGGGTGAAGTCACGCAATATGAAACATTGCTTTTGACTGCTGCTGCTGCGGCTCAACCACCAAAACGGGTGGAAGAAGAAAAGTGGATCTGGTCAAGTAAATCCAAGTCCACCAAACAAACCAAACACCACCCCTACAATATTATATACACACCGGCAGTTGGAAGTCTGCTTTTTTTGACGATCCTGACACACCTGCGGTAGGGGCATGTGGATCTTCCTTTACCACATACCATTTTTTTGTCCCGAATTACTTTAAACTCTCAAAACCAGAGTGAATAGAAACTGAGTTTGTGTGTACGTAATCAACATATGTAAGCTCCATTATTTAACCAGAATAAGAGTCATAACTTGCTCTATTTTAAACATTTTAATTACGCTAATATACCACAGTATTGCCTCTATAGCATAATCCTCATTGCGGAAGGAAATGTATCCTCTTCCAATGTCACAAAACTTTGCATGCTTAGTCTAAATTTAGCCGACAAGTTCTAAATCGGAGGTTACTGCGTCATCCTCAGTTTCCAAAATAAATGTGTTGGTTCTATTTTTGCAGTTAATCAATAAGTATAACATTGCAGTTCATCTGCTCCCATTCCCGTGCTTTTCTTTTCTTTCTGCACCGACCGAACACAAATCAGTCCGTTGTTGTCGTGCAATTCAATGAATTAAATTGAGCAGATTTGAGTCTTCGTCACCTCAACTTCTCCACCAAAGCCAGTAGTCAGTCACAACCGTCGGATGTTTGAACTAGAAGAGTTGAAGTGTATGAGACGTGACATGCAACACGGTAATAAGTTGGGTTGAGCTGCTAAAAGTGACGTGTCGAGGTTAACTGAGCACTTGAGGCTTTCAACTCTCTCTTACTTGCAAGCAATCCACACGAATTAAACGTAATCATCCTATTCATTCAAATCAACATTCAAACCTCGTGATACTGGTTTTAATTTGTAAACGAAACCAACCTAGCTTTACACTAAAAAAAACTAAAGTTAAAGATGTGACGTATGCCTAGCACCCTGTAAAAGAATCTACTAAATAAGGAAACAATAGTGTTAAATGACGACAAACGGAGAAATGTTTCAACTTTATTTTACTCTGATCTCATTTAAAAGTAGCAAATCAGCAGATTATGTGGTTGTCTGTGAACCAAGAAGGTGGAGAAATCTAAGATTTTCATCAAGTTAGACAAAATGCGGAGATAAATCATTCCGTTGAGATCACACTCGTAAAAATAACGTGCAGACCCATTCCATTGTAGCAGCCGAGGAGCCTATGTATTTTATTGTCGACGCTGTTGGACGTATTATACTGATAGTAGTTGAGGCCTAGCAGGATTGGGGAAATAATCACCTTCTTTACTCCGACCGAGTTGACAGAGTGACATCGACCAACTCGAGAGATTGGAGCTGTCGGTTGTGTAGAAGAAGGACTGAATTGAGCCAAGCAAAAAATTCACCGACACACACACACACACAGTCAAGTCAACCAGACTAACCAACACTCAAGTTGACTACATTTGCAGGAGGAAGAAAAGAAGAAGGCAAGCCAATAGCGTGCATGTCATGCCAAACGGTAGTCAAGTCCAAGTACAAACCAACGAGCAATGCAATAGACCAGAAAAGAAAGATCCAACCAGCAGCGGTTTTGTGGGCTATCTGTCACCAAAGGAGAATGATGCACGCTAAAACACTATCAAGTCTAATTCAAACTCTGCACAGCAACAGAACAGAGTCAGCGTATTGGACTGAATTCTTGTAACAAGTGCGTTAATACACGACACGACGGAAACTCTGAGTCAGATATTAGGGAAATTTAGTTATGGAGGAGGAGGTAATTCTCCGCAGTATGCTAGTATATTATTTTCATACCAAGAATTTCAAGCAGTGTACCACCACAAACATCACAAACCAATTACTTGTGTAGTTGATACAATTCATGCACGATTTTTATAATAAATATTTTCTGCATTAATTTAACTAATGTGTAAACGAAATAAAATATCTCGTTTATCTACATTATAAACAAGCTTTTATTTTCAATATTTAATTAAATTTAAAAATTTAAATTGAATTTAATTTAATTTAAATTTCAAATTAATTAAAATTTAATTTAAATTTAAAAATTTAAAGAGCTAATTTAAAATGTGCAATTATTTATAAACAAATTAGAAAGTTATATAAAAACACCAACAAATTAGCATGCAGATAAAAGTGGGAGCCACTAGAAACATGTTGGCTACCATATGCTACACGACGAGGAATTGGGAACATAAAAAGATTGTAATAGAAAAAGTTGAGTAAAACAAGAAGTTAAAACGATAGAGTATGGGCTCAAAACGACATTATATCACATTGCACAATGTGTTATGCAAGACCCACGGGTATTGTAGTTCATTGTCATTTTTCTGCAAGAAATGCCCTTCTTCTTTTCTCTCGTCTTTTCTTCTCCCTTTAACTTCCTTCCTTCCTCCATGTTCTTCTGGTTAGGTTTTGATCTCTTCAACCAAAAACCTATTGCTAAACTGGAGTGACTCGGGTCCTTCCCAAATTCGTGGCATTTCTATTCTCAAACAGAGACGTCATTCACTCCATTTCACTACCCGGACTGTTGAGGGAACACTAAAGTCGAGCAAGATTGAGATTCAATTGAAAAGAAAAGAAGAAAAGAATAATGAAAACAGCTTCGTTCTCTCTCACTCCACAATCACCATTTTATTAACCACTAATAAAAACCAAAGAATGAGCAAAATATGCTTCACCATTTGTTTATTGGCTCCATCTAAAATAGTGCCACTGATGATGATGATGATGCTTTGCTTGAGTTTGTTTTATGTATTTCACTTGCCAATGAACTTGCTTGTTATTTGTAATGTAATCATTATGATGTACATACATATACACACACACATATGTGCGCCATGAAATTCAACAGTTTTTTTATCATTCATTCTATATTCCTTGGGTGTGACATCATATATGTATATTGAGTTCATGTAATGTTTATAAAATCAAGTGTTTGTCATTTGCTGCTATATTTAATATACGCTCTGTTTCAATTTAACCTCCACTTGGGTAGACACGAGGACGAGGATCATGTATGTGTAACAATTTGGAATGACCAAAATAACCATGTGTGTGAATGAATGCAATAATCAACTCAAACCGAGGGTATGTTCTCTCTGTGGCTTTGGAAATACAGCGTTATTAAATTACTGTCATGATTAATGCTTTCATTGTGCAATAATGTAATATAAACGAAAAAACTTTAGATTCGGATGTGGTGGGCATGGAAGGGTTTAGTTTAGTCTGATGTTATTTTTTGCTAAATGGGGGGAAGATGTTCTTTCCTCATCCTGAGTGAGGAATGGCGATCCCATGTATGCTCAACATGCATGCTGATTTATGGAAAGTAAATCCTTCCATTGCACAGCACACAGGCATGATGGAAAAAATTGGGTCAATCTGTCTGAAACAGAAACCTTTTGCCTATAGCTTTTGCTAATGGTGAATGTCTTTGAGCTTGCCTTCCGACCGACCAACCCTGCCACCAAATCAGCAACTACTGCAACCACTCTTCTGGTTGGCCATTACGTTGCTGGATATTCGGATTGTTTGCGAATTTGTGATTGAGTTACAACGTAGTTTAGGTCTTGGGGGAAATGAATGAGAACATGAAGCAAGCAATTCCTAAGAAGCAAACAAATAGCATAACCATCCTTCCTCGGTGTTTTCGATTATTTAGGACATAATAATGTATAGCGATGCTTCTTTTGTCTGTTTTCAGGCTTAAAACATGCAAAAGGTATGCATTACAAGTATCGGTATATATGCGATATATTCTCCACTATAACTTTATATATTAGCCCTAACTCCTGTTGTGCACACGAGGAAGCTGACGATTTTTTATTGGATTTATCATCTAACAGAAAAGATTCGAGAGTTTTTCGCACATAACGCACATACTAGATACTGACCTTTGCTTTAATCATAAGGCCTATCGCTCTGGGGAAAAATTTACTACAAAAATCTTGTCTTTTGACGCAGTACATCGATTCATATTTTTTGTAAATAGAAAAAAACGATTTTAACATTTAGGATTTTATCGGTACATGATGAACCGCATTGAAATATTCATTTTGGTATAAATATTCATGTATGTGTCTTTTTGAAACACTTGTCATAACACAGGAAAATGGAACAAAATGAGCCCTAAATAATAGTGCTTGCTGGTGTGGATAAACCAAACCTGATATAATGGAATTTCCTCGAACTCCCATCTACATCCAAGCGGTTGAGTTGAAGTGCTCATTGAGTGTAACCACACCGAGATCTACCCAAAATCTAAGCAAGAAGGGAGAGCAAAGCAAATGTAGTTTATTTGAGAGAATAATAGAACGAACACCAAATATCAAGAACTGCAACAAAGCAACTTGACTTGACGCTGGATAGACGCTCTTCTGGAGAGAGAAATGATGACGATGTCTAATGTCTGATGACCAGAAGGCAAATACAACGCCAAACCAAGCAAGCCACCTAACCTAAACTCCTCGCAAATAAGCTCCACCAACCGAACCATGTAACGCCTTCCCCATTCTGCTGAACGGGAAGGTTAATGACACACTTGGTTTACTTGACTGGGAACATACCAGTTATTAAGAGCTTAGGCTACACGACTGGAATCGAAACTTGTTCATTCATTCTACCTTGAATAATGTAGTTGGTGTTTGGTGTCTGTTAAATGAAAGTGTTTTAAACCTTTTGTTATGTAAACTAAGAACATGTTACAATTTTATTATTTTTTAATGTATGCAGCCAGCAGTCAAAAGTAGTGGCGTTCATTCAGAATTCAGATTGTGATAGGGTGAACTCTGATTATAGACGTTTTTTGGAAGAGTAGTTGTTCAATAAAATGAAAAAATCCTCCCGAATACAATTTAAGCATCAATAAATCTAGTGTTTCCAGATATTTTGAGAGATCATTAAAACCGGAGAAGGGAAGAGGGGAATATAAAGATAAAAGGACAGCTACATACATACTAGCTATGCAGTGCACAGGCCAGCCAGTCAGCCAACACTTGGAGAGGAAGGAAGCTCGGTAACTATTTGGAAGAGGGGAACTTCCTCTTTCCAATCTGGAATTGAATATACAATGCAATTCTCATTCAGCAGCAGCAAGACTGATCCCATTACGTTGCACTGCCTTCGTAATACTTAATATCATATGATCCCACCACTACCATCATCACCACTGCCTTCAAAGCAACAAACAACAACATTATGCAAGTTCTCAATTCTTGTCATGAATTTTGCCCGCAGTTCCATTTGCACGCTAGCAGTGGAGAAACTTTGAACTTGCGTATTTAACCAAGCGTGGCCTTAAAAATGATTATATTCACGGGTGCGTGGAATGAAATGGATAAGAGTGCAGAGGAGGGTGCCACTTCTCAACATGTATATAATATGCATTACTCGGTGGGGTTATGTGTGTACCCTACAACTTTTGAAACTTGCCAAGTAAACTGTGACAGATGGATCATTACTGCTGAATGGAATGAGTAGCACGAGCAAACTGCGTTATGGGTGAAATTTAGAAAATTGCTTATGATGTGGCCACTGTGTAAAATAAACCCTGTCAGTTGGTTTGTGACTTTTCACACCATGTTTTCCCGTCTTTCTTTCTTTCTTGTGTGTGTGCATCAATGCGTTCAACTGTTGAATTGGCTTCGTGGAGTGGAAGTATAAACTGATAAACCTATTTTATTGATTTTAATCATTTTTCCTTTGAGGCAATAATTGCAGCTTGTTTTGTTGCAGTTGAGATAACTAAACAAAACAAATTGGAACGTTTAAATGTTTTGTGGTGTGTTTAGAACCTATCAGATTTTAAGGATTTGGACAACAACCACGTGATTAGCTTTTAAAATAACAATGTGATATTGAATACAATGCAGAACAACGGTGAATAAGTCTACTTCCATCACTGTTGGTTGTAGGCGAGGCGAGATATTAGGGGAGATGATGATTTCGGGAATAGAGATTGTAATGGTTGTATACTTGCACACAAAATTGGATGGTTTTTATACAACGTTACACATTTGCATTCTAATATCCCCCGTTTCCTGTTCGAGGAGTGTGAATTGATGGCTTAGTTTTTCCGAGGTTTTGTTGCTCCATACAGACTGACTGAAGTAATAAAAGATCTGCTGGAAATATTATTCATGTTCCTTATAAAATGCCTTTACACGCTTTCCACCATATTTTTATTTTTCGACAATCCCAGTTTTGTATATATGTATTTCACTATATTATTAAGTATATCAGCAATTACTGAGTTAGACAGAATTTATTAAGACAAGTGTTAAAAACGTGAATTGATTAAAACTTTTGTAACCCAATGGAACATGAATATCAATAAAGACATGGTGATGGATATTTGTTACAGCTTTAGGAGAAAGTCGGGTGCAGTTATAATTCAGAGAGTGGAGACAACCGATAGCGGGCGGCGGGGGGACGGACAAGCTACGACCAGACCAGAGTTTTTTTATAATGCTGTGTGGCCTTCCCCACCGCTCCCCATCCCAATATTGCTTTCCATTTTAGATCCATTTGCCATTTAAGCTTAATGGACCATCAATTGTATCTAGTCACCCTGGCTGTCTATGCATTCACAGTAGTTTTATCACCGCCCTAAAATTCTTTAGTACTTGTATCTCATGAACTTTAGGTGACTCGATATTGCTTTGTCTCTCATCCATCCGATCCACCTAATTCGATTCACCTACTCTGTCTTCGTTGATCTTAAGTCGAAGAACATTTCCCTTTGCATGCTCTCAATCTTCATCTTCTCAGTATGAGGTACTGGTCTCATTGCCACAACATTTTTTTTAGATCCAGGATAATTTGTGGATACAGAAACCTGCAATTACACAAAATGTGAAGACATTGTGCACAAAGGAAATCTGAGGCCATGTCGAACAGAACAGAGTGTCGGTAAAACCAGTTGAAGAATAAGGAGCTGGTGCTTCCTATTTTAAATTCTGAACCACCCGAGAGATCTTGTGCAATGTTTCACAGATTGAAAAAGAAAGACTGATGCTGCTCGTCATTTCATTGTGGTCCCATTCACCTGCCTGGTTGAAAAATGGACCACACACAAACCTAGTTCAAGTTGGATAGGAGGTAAACCAAAAGTGGAGAGACTCGAGTGTTTCGTATGCCATTAAAGGTATCTTGAGAAATCATCTCATCTTCTGTCTTCCTTAAGCTGAAAACGATGTTGTGATAACAGTGGAAGAACAGTGGAAGAGAGTCAACTGTTGAAATTGTTTGAGTTATCATAAATATGTAGACACGACAAACACGCACCCTTTTCTTGAACAATCTCCTTTAGAACTTAAAGCAGTTTAATTCCGATAACTTGGAATAACTCATGCACAAGTGAACAACCAAGGAAGGATTACTCTGCACTGCACCACAATCCATATTATGTGGAATGATTGGTTCGGATGGATACATATTATGTAATTATTATAAAGCGTGGACATTATTAAATTTTGAATCAATAACAATTAATTCTCAACGTGCCTCTCTCAGTGTTACATCTATACCCAGCAATCGCAATCTGAATATCCGTCTATAAAGTAACAAATCTGATGCATACCAAGCTTAGGTAATGAGCAGAAGAAGTGGTGCAATAAAATAAATGAATAAAACTTCCTTAACAGAAACTTCCTAGTTTGGTAATGATTTTAAATACACGAGAGTTTTGCTATTGCATTTGACAGACACTTCAATTCTTGGACAAGTGCTGATTAGCTGTGGAAATATTTCATCATCCTCTGATTCCTGTTCTCATCTCATCCCATCAGATTCCATCTTCTTCTCAATCCGGTCAGTCCAGGAGGAAATAAATTGATGATGAATTTCTCATTGTTCGTGTTTGTATTATACTATATTTTATTTGGGGTTTACAAAGGATTTAGTGCTTAGTGTAGTGATTCAGCGTTTTAACTCTGCCTCACTCCCTGGCTCTCTTCTTGCTGGTACAGATATTAAGGATATGACCTCCTCCTTGGTTGCTTGTGGTTGATGGTTGATGACGTGAAATGTTTAAAATAATCAATGGTTGCCCTTGTCTTTCTTTTAGTAGTTGGATAAGACATTAAATATTTTGTACTGGAATATATAGATAGTAACAAAACTCAGGTTGTTTACTGAAATATGTCATAACATTTTCTAAAGGAAGGCCGATTATTTTCCTTATTTGGTAGGAGCTTGAAACCAGCTTTTTAAAATCTTTGTAAGAAAATTAATATTACAAATGTAAAGACAACATAATAAAAAATTATTTTAGTAATATGTTGAACAATCTTTAATATATATACAATATTGTGAAGTATTCGCCTGATCAGTATTAGAATAAATTGCATATTTTAAGGTATTCAAAAATGTAACAGATAAAATATAAATCAACTTACACATGCTTAATTGGTTTGTAAACTTTATCCCACAAAAAAGAAAGCAAAAAAAAACTTATGATATAAAGATCAACTCCAGCATCTTTGGTTTATTGGGCTTTGCTTTGTGATTTGATTTTGTTTCTTTACAGATTTGGGGTTGTGGTTTGAGGCAAACTTTCAACCCACGCACGAACGGGTTTAACTGAAAAGAGAAACTTGTTCCATCATCATGTTCCCTTCTTCTTGTGCATGCGTACTGTTACATTTTGACTTAAAACTTTACCCCAATCGTAATTTGTTTGTTTGATGTTACTTACCCGTAATATCATTGACAATTTGCAAGGAAGAAGAAGCCATTTGGTTTCTTTGAAGCAAAACAGCAGAGAATTCATGAAATGATTGACTTTGGCTTATTGTGCTTTTCAACAGTTGTAATAATTTATTTGAGCATCGTGAACGTGATGGGTGTGCCGATGAGGGAGTCTATGTACTTCTAATAATGAAGCTAGAATGTGGATACGTCATGGAATCACCATCATCCTGTATTAATTGCACAGTGTAGTGTGTGTGTGGAGCATTAATTAAAAGGGAGTTGGAAGTGTGAACATGTCAAGGAATGAAATATTATAAGATCAATCAACGAATAACATCCCGGAGAACAAATCTGTATAATTAAAATGTCATTTTAATCTACTCAGTCATTGCTCTTGTTTAAAACTGCTTTGTGCAGTCAATTCAATGCTCTCTCAAAACACAACACAATTCATACCAAACTGTTTTCCTAGCATGTCGTGTAATAACGTTCGCTTTGGTTTGTGATGTAATCCAAAATCACAAACACAACGAAGAGCACAAAAGGACCAAAATGTTGATGGATTCCGTCCCATTACACAAAATAATGCTGACGCTGGTTGGTTGGATTCCGATGGTTCTAATTCCAGTCAGTCAAGAGAGCTAAAAGGATACGAGAGACGAGGAGAGACTCAAAGGAAACTCAGCATCACGGGATTCGGTGGTATCAGTGTAATAAGGCTGAAATAGCCTGCAGGAAGGTATGTATAAATCCGCCAACACAACACCACGCATAACTAACTATATGCACACCTAGTGTTTGTTAACTATGCTGAGTTGACTCTAAAACAAATGATAATCCAAAAAAGAACCTTGTAAAATGCTTAAAGTATAAATTCATCTCTAATCAACTATAAAAATGCTGCATAATTCATAAGTTTAGTGAAACAATATAAGTCCATATCAGCGCAACATATTCTTTATCAAGCTGGGAAAGAAGTGCAATGAGGCGAGGCAAATTTGATCCGTGATAATAATCATCATGAGGAGTGTGGGCACAGACACCCACAAACACACACATTACCTAAATCCAGCGAGAAGAAGAGGACTCAATCCAGCAAGGATAATTTCAGAAAATGCGGAGCTAATACTGATAAAAAAATAGTGAATAGATCTGTGTTGTGTTGTGCAAGGCTTGCCGTTAGCTCCATTTTTCACATCCTATAAACAGATTCCTATTACGATTGACTGCTACGACTGTTGAGCTATTCTTCTTCTATTGCTGAAGTAGTTTTAACAGAAAGAATACAGAGCACACTTGGTCGATGTGTATCTGTAGAAGATGCTGGTAGTAGTGTTGGTGGAAATTGTACCAAATAAAGCATGGCTTGAACAAAATTCACCACCAACCACTACTACTGCTGTGAAAGAAAGGAAGAGAGTGTACATAGAAGGAAGAATAAAGCAGTGGACTTGTAATGGTAGTTTGGTTTCTCTCTCTCTCTCCGTATAAAATCTAATGGTTGGTTGGATGCTGAGCGATGTAATGTGTGTGGATGTGATATTACACAAAAGAAAAAGAGAGGAAAAGATATATCGGATGCAGACAGAATATCAAATGAGAATTTTGGAGTCACAAGCACAAGACTCAAAAGAACAAGGCACGAACACACGAAGCCATCCACCAACTAACCATCATTTCCACAGTTTAAATGGAAACACCATCCACAATCACTGACTGACTCCTGATAAAAACCAACCGGAACCTAAGGAGCTACTAATTGATGTTACACTTAAGGTATACACAACACTGGGGTGAAACATACAAAATGCTAAAATTATGCAATGAATGGCCCCTCGTCATGTCACCCAACTTGAAGACGTGTTTTTCCACACTCTGTTACTTTGTGTGCAAGTAAAAGTAAATCTTGTGGACATTAGAACAGACCTGCTTGCCTGAGGAGGGCGGCTGCCTTCCTTTCTTTTATATTGCTCTCTCTCTCCACAAAAGTAAGTAAGTGGGTTGTATCAAAAAGTATCAACTATTTCACCAAGAGCATAAGCTATCATCGCATCTTCATATCTTTGCTATTTCCAGTCCACCTCCGTCCGGTGGTCCATTCCATCCGCATTTCTCCAGGTTCTTGGTTGGCGTCTCTCTGTAAGAAGAATGTATGAATGTGTGTCATGTATCTCCATTTCCACTTTGCTTTCTCCTCACCGTTCAATTTCGCCCTGTATGTGTATGTGTGTACATTTACTTATTGCACCTTCAAAAAGCAGGTTACTTTCGACACAAAAGTTTATTTCTCGTATTCCCATCCCATATTACTTTTCCTTCTCTTTGTGATAAATATTAGATTCTTCTCTCTCTCACTTTCTCCACTACCAAGCCAGAAAAAAAGACGGAGGGATGGGAAAGCGGGTAGAAAGAGAAGAGCAAGGGAAAAAGAATAAAAGGCCGAATTCAGAGATATATCAACCAAGGAACAAACAAGACAGAGAGAGAGAGAGCCGAACCAACCAACCTGAAGATGTACAAGTGCACAATTGTACGACAATAAAAAGACACACTTTACAATAAGTTATTTTGCCGAGACAAGGAAGCGAGACAACTAACTTTTATTTTCTATCAACAAGCTAACGGGTCTTGGTTGGTGTCCTCTTATGCAACATATATATACTTCGGATTCAGTAGTACTATTACTGAGCTATCCAGAATCTGTAATGCCCACTTTACTCATTTCCTACAACCAAGTAGAACTAACCAACAACCACTTTCTTTATTAAAATCTACAATGGTTGAAATCGGATGGGGGTGGTGCATGCGATACATGGCTCACACTTCTTAAATTAAAATTAATCGTGGACTACACCGCTGATTCCAGAAGGGGGAAATTCCTCTACATTGGAGAGATGCGGTTCCAACAATTCCAAAAGACGAATGAAGCAAAAAAGGTTCAGTTGTGGAACCAACAGTGTGTTGTCGGAAAGGTAAAAAGTGAAAGAAACCGAATTACGTCAAATAAATAAAATCTATAAGTGGATCTTAGCGGGGGACAACTACTTCTTTAATCTCAAAACTCAAAATCCAATCATTTCATAAAGAGTAGGAGTATCACTTGCGTCATTTCCGTATTAGGGTATAGACACGTCAGACAATAAATAACAATCTCTCTGTTATTTGCTTGAAACATTAAATCACAATAATACATAATGCACAATAAATAGTCTATCTAATAATATCTGTTAAATGGAATAATATACATGTCGCGGTAACCTTTTATCTTTTTTGCGTGGTTTGATTTTCATATCCTCAACTTTAAGGGCCTATTAAAATATTCCCGAATGATGGTTTGCTTTCAATCTTTTTTTCACTTGCAGAATAATAGATTAATAATTCGTGTGTTCAAAATACTTGCATTACAAATAATACCGTCACTAATTTCTTCATATATAAACTTGAAATTAAAACATTGTCTGTAAATAAAGAAGCCAAATTACAATCCCATTGTTCAATCCCTACATCGTTCATCCATTCTTGTTCGTATTAAACAGTTAGATTCAATTTCGAGCTTGCAATGGTTTGAAATTAGACACGTTGAAAAATTATGGGATGATGAGCGGAGGATGAGAGATTGTGCCACGGTGGTGTGTGATGAGTAGTCCATGTTCAACAAATGAAATGTGAAAGAAGAATTTGAACTGTACACAAGAGAGTGTGAGCTGAGCAAAGGAGAGATCCCACCACCGACAAAAAAAGTGTAATAAAAAAGTGGATGGGTTTGACTCTTCTCTAACGATGCCTTCACTTTATCCCCGTCTCGCATATTAGTTGACTATCCTGATTCGGTAAATTCCTTCTCTGCTCACTCACATCATGGATATCTATCTATCTGTGTATTTCTATCTCTATCTGCTACAAAACAGTGGGTTCAATCATTTAAGGAATTGCGCTGGAGAACAGTGTGTGTTAAACAAGAAACTATTTACAGATATTTGACAATAGTTTTCTTAAGCTGGCACACACGTTTCACAAATGCTCTCTTGAATGCAACAGATTTAAAAACCAAGCTCGTTTGCTACTTATCCGTGTAGTACATATGACTTTTGAGACATTTGGTTTTGGTTTGCACAAGTAAATTCGGGAAAAAGTAAGTGAGCCAAGTTTTTTTGTCCAAAAACTAAAATTGAGCGTTTTGTTACTGAGAAAAGACGTTAATATCAACACCAACCCAACTCGCTGACAGCTAGCTAGCCCGAATTTTCTCACATCTAACACATGCGTCGATCCTCTTGACACAAGTATAAGTTTGGGAATAACTTTGTACTTACTTGTAGAGTTGGAGGAAGAAGATCATTCAAGTTCTATCCTCATCGAATCGTATGAGAAGCAAGGGAGAGAGTGGTAAAAAGTACCTTGAATTCTTTGTAGCAAAAGGAATCAGTGGGTGGCCATGAGATTTGATTTCGTTCAAAAGTTTGTTTTTTCTCATTTAATGCCGAGTTCTTATCACAACTTTGTTAGAGAGCAAATAAATGACTGATCGTCTTAGAATTAAATTGGTTAATCTGTTAAGTAAAGTTTTTCTAAGTTATCTTAAATTAATAGTATCATATAATTTCTTGTATGCATGCTTCTCCTCGTAGTTAATAGTTTGATTGTATAAAGTACATATGGAAATGATCTCACTACAGAATACTTACTACTGTGTTATTTAGTTACATGATAAATTCGTATGGAGGGGCAATTGTCACTTTCATCAATAATGCAGTCAGAAGCTACACAAAAGGGAAGGAATGCGAAAACCCAATAGTGCTTCCTTGTCATGTCACAAGGACATAGTGGACACTTCCTGTCTCACTCGCCCAAGATCCAAACACAAGCCCTCTCTTCAACCCACCAACACCGCATAGCACAGTCCAGTTAAAAAAAGTTCAAATTGAGAAAGCAGCTCTAGCTAGCTATGCAGGCGGTTACTTTTGTTACAGAGAGAAGAAATTCTTGTTGGTTGTTGGTGGGAACATTGAGTGAGGAAGGAGAAAGATGAAGAAAGTTGGGAGACGACGATAGGGCGGTGGTGGTGGTGTGGTGATGGTATTGCTGGAAAGTAAGATAGTTTGCTTTGCTTTGCTCAATGCTCGTCTCTCTCCAACTGCAAGAAGTAGTCTCTCTTTCTCGTACTTCCTTCTCGCCGCTGTGCTCAAGAGTTGCAAAGTTTTTCTCGGTTAAGTGGGAAAAACTTTAAGAGAGCACACGAAGCAGGCGAATCTAGTAGATTTTGTGAATATTTTATGAGAGAGGCGAGGTTAAAGAGGAAACGCAATGTTAGGCAGGGCACTTATTCCTTACATTGGTATAAAGGGTTTACTGGTTGTGAGTTGGGTTCTAAGTAAGTGAACGAGTCAGTCAGGGACAGAAGAGAGCTCTGTTTTCCATCCACAAAGGAACCCCACCAGCAGCACCACCTTCTTTTCCCATGTACTTTTATACTCTCTCTATCGGTACTTATGTCTGTTGCAATAATGCGTCTCCTCCTCTTTAGCTCCTGATGCCATGCACACAACCAGGAAATATATATCCATATGCATGTATGGAGTGTGGAATATAAGAAGAATACGATTAGGGAAAAATGGAGTGAGAAAAAAACGAAGGAAGCTAAAGGCGAAAGGTTTGCTTACTTGAATCACTTGAGTAAGTGAAGTGTACTAAGGCATAAAGAAGGTGGCATCAAATCCCCCACAATCACTCGGGGTCAGGATTTTATGAGGTTTTGCAGGTTAAGAATTTGTCACGTATTAAATGACATAGTAGACGGTAGCTTGGTAGAAGTAACATAATGTGCATTTGTCAACATGGCTATTACACCTCTTTTATTTATACCTTTAGGAATAATATAATATAGCACTTTCAAATATGGTCAGGTGAGTAAACAATTCACATTGATTGAGTGCCTGATGAGAAAATATGCTCAAAAATCGTGCAAAGTATACATACATAATGTGGTCCAAATGGATTGAAATTTACTTTCAACATGACTTGCCCAACGAGCACCACCACCAATAACAGTATAATAATGGTAATCAAAATAGTGGAATTGGTAAGAAATCCTTTTTCATAAGTATATACGGTTTGAATAAAAAGGAAGAATTGATGATCAGGATTCCACACGGGGTTGAGTTGAGTTGATGTGGTTTGGTTTGGTTTCAAAAGTGCATTTTAAGATAAAAATATGTTTTGACAAGGGTTCTACCCCATCAAAAGTTGATTGTAGGGAGCTTGATGGTGGAGGATGAACTTTGTTCGGAAGGGAGAGAGAAAGAAAGAAAGAAAGGATGATCACAGATCGACTGGAACTCCATAAGTAAGTTACTTGGTGTTGTATATATGTGTACATGGACAAGAAATGGCTCAAAAATTCAACGAGATCGCACCCTCTCTTCGCTCTCCCTTTATCCACTCTGTCAGTCCCGAACTCGACCGAGAGTCTCTTTTGTGTCCAACTTTGTGAGTTTGTCTATAATACGAAATACAAATGAAACTAAATACAGATGAAAAAAAAGTGGTGGAAGGTCTCAAGCTCAGCTCTCAAACTCCATTCTGAAATAAAAAAGAAAGAAAAAGATCTCTCTTTACTTCTTCCCCTTCACAATCGTTGAATACGGACGACGACGTGAAAACTTGGCCGATTTGGTTCCAGCCATTCATCCACAGTTCAATAAGAACAACCAACTATAAACTTAAGCTTTATTTATATTCAGATGCATCCCTTGTAATTGAGTCAAAGTCAAACTTTACTTTCATACAGGATAAATAAATTGCTTTATGAATTTAAATAAAAAAACTTTCAGCTCATGAAAATAAGACAATCTTCCACTACGTAAATTGTAAATACTTACTGTTTCCTGACAAACTGAAACATTCATCTCTTGTATTTTTGTAAAACAGTTTCTTTAATCTCTGGTATTGAGATTGGATTGTTACCATAAGTTATTTACTTTTCTAGTACAATTATATGAACCCTCGTTCGCTGTATGCATCGATATGTTAGTACAAACTTAGATATTAATTATATACACACAAATATACTCAAGTATCCAGATGAGAGTATAATTGCAGGGTGCGTGTGCAATCAACCTAAAGCCAACCTTACAAATTGCTTCAAACTTGAGTTAAGTAAGATCATCAAACTTTGAAACAAAAAATGTTCTGACAATCTTACACAAACACATTCAACAAATAAATTTGTAAGCAAGGATTATGCAGAGGACAAAAAAGAAGTTCCAGTAAATAAATGCAGCAGCAGAAGAGCACTCATTTGGATAATGCAGAATGCCTGGGACGCAACAGAGATAAATTTTGAATATGAACACTAATGTGATACACGACCCCTCGTCTCTCTGTAATAGAAATAAATCCACACACATCATAACAATATAAAAAACAGAGTAAAATAAAAAAAACATGCGCAAGATATGAGGTAGTTGTTATATCTGTATAAGACAGCAAGATCATCCTATACCAACTTTAGAGAGAGACTTGTGCTAGATCTTCCTGCCCAAAGGGAGGAAATCCAGAGAGAACATAGGGAAATGTTAGCACATGTTACCACCACCGTATCACATATCATGTAATAACATCAGTCAGCTCAGTGTTTAACTTGTACATCACCACCACCACACCATCAACCAAAATTACAATTTGTTCCAATAAAGAAAAGTTGCTTTTGTCCTTTTCACTCCGTTTACATCCATTTCACAATATGATTTACATCCAATATATGTATTTCTTATTAGATTCCTTCCACTTACTTGGCTACCAATTCAGGTAGGTGGAAAGAGAGTTGATAAATCCTATAATGCATGGGCTTCATCTTTTTATGAGGGGTTTGGGACTTCTTTCTCCTTTCGTAATGAAACACTCTTCCATTTGATTAACGTTTCGGTCAATGAGACGTAATTATGGGGCTGGGTCGGTCTCCTCACAAAAGAGAGAGAGATAAAGGGACTAAAGCTGAGTCCGCCTTCTCGTTCCAGATTTAAAGGCTCACTTTACACGTAAACCCCAAATAGCTTAGTCTCCTCAATAAATATTTTAAGTGCTCGTTCTCTCAAATTTTAAATGAAGTAGAACAACCAACCAACGATTCTTCCCAATGCCTTGTCATTTTTTATCCCTTACTTGAATTGGATCTGAACATGATTGGGTCTGAGAAATGAAATGATATATCTGATTGATTGACTGACAAGCGTTTCACAAAGAATGATGCCGATGTGATGGTGGTGCTGTGACAAATATCCTGGATTTATTCAGATTGGTTTGAGACAACGATTTTCTATTTGTTAGTTCTGTTAGTCCAGAAAATAGTTGAATAAAAAGAGAGGCTCCTTTGCATATTCCTTCCCTCCCTCTCTTTCGCCTTGTGTGATGCTATAGCTTATTCCGTCGTTCGTGTATCTTTCTCAATCTGAATTCCTCCTGAAATTCAAGTGGAAACAAAGTGGGGGCTCACTATGACCATAGCTCACCTGACGGTGTGGTTATAAAGGAAATCAGCGATATTTATCAACTTCGGCATACTATTACAATTTATTATTCCTTCTCCCACCCAACACGCATAAATCAAACAAACCAAGAAATTATGGGATGCTGCTCCGGCTTATCAAACCCAGGGATGTCAAGAGTTGGAAAGATATCTGAATTCGAGTCGAGGAGAAAATCTATTGAGCTCAACTCTAAATCAATATCACTTCCAATTGTTAAGTCTCATTCTCAACCCTGAGTATTATCATCATAGCTTCATTTTTTCATCCATAAACCAAACACTCATTGAGAATTAATGTGCTGATGGTGATGTGCGGTGGTGGTGGTGAGGGAAATGTTTGGGGTGGAGTATTCCGTGAGAGATGTTATCCCACCGCATACTTTTACTTGCCATGCTTGTGTCGGAGGAGTCTGTGAGAATATTATCACCAGTAATTCTAGCTATTATTGAGTGGTAGTGGTGGTGAGAGTGGTCGTAGACATTGAATTCATCGAATGGATTGAATTTCCTCTGTCTGTATATTTCTACATCAATGGATATATGTAGTTGAATGGATGAGCAGTAGTATTATGTGTCGTTCAAGTAGTGTATGTCGTCGTCCGTATATTGGAAGTTGTGCAAGTATTTAAGTTGATGCTCAGTCGGACCAGAGGAAGGAAAGTGCAGAAAGTAAAAAAGAAATAGAGAGACGACGACAAAACGGATATTGAACAATCTGCCACACCACACTACTCACATTTATTACACCAAGTTGATTTGATGTTGCGCCTGGTCTACGATGAACGAGGAAAAAGGAAAGCAAGGAAGAAGGAAAGAGAGGGAGAGGGTTGAGTTGAGGAGAACAGAACAGAACATAGGCAGGCAGGAGACCAAAACCAAGCTGGATCCACAAATGCCGATATTTATACTGTCGACCCGTCATTGTTCGTTCAGAGACCAACCAGTTCCACCAATCAAGTGGGAAAGGCGATTCTTTTCCACTTTCTTTCTCTCTTCCTTCCTTCCTGCTATTGATTACTTTCCTCGTTTTTATACAATTTACACACAATTTTACATGAAACCAAATATTCCATGGGTCATTATGAACCAGTCGTTATGAAGAATAAATGTTGCATTCAATGATTACACAATTGAGGGTGAGTATTGAAGAGGGCTCATCCGTCCGTAATAAATTATTAATGTCAAGCATGTAACATCTAAATCCTGTCCGGGTACAATGATTCAGGTTTAAATGTAAGTATAGGTATGATTTACTCATATAGATTTTACACCATTGTTCTCTTTGGCATTTAAATCAAATGCAAAAAAAGCCTTTGTGTCGTGTATATTTAATTACCAATTGCAAAACAGTCGAGTTTCCAACTTTCTTTGTAACATCTTTTCTGGCTTTTCTTTTATCAACCTTATAATTGAGAACACATCTGTACTTCAAGTAACATAGACAACTTTCCGAGCAAAGTTTATCTTGAAGGCAGAGAGAAAGCAAAGAATGGATGGTGTGTAGGAGAGCCAAAGCCAAATAATGAAAGCCACATAGGAACCAGCAGTCGACCACCAATGCGGAAACATGGTTTTTGTTCTGCCAGTAATTCACAGAGATCAAGTCTTGTTATACACAAGGAGAAAGTGCTCGCTTTCACTGCTCAGTTATTCTCGCGGCAGCAAATACTGCCACAACTCTGAACCAACGCTTTGAATTGCTTGCCACACAATTCCCACAATGTATCCGGATTGTTGAATGAATTCAGTAGTGTGTTGGTTGGTGTGGCGAGTTTTTCCAGAGAAATGAGGAGTAATGTAGCAGTAGAAAAAGAAGATGAACCAAACAGCATATATAGAAGCGTATTAAGAGCCTGGTGGAATAGGAGGATTGAATTGCAGCAAACGATAAGAGCTGGAGAATGAGACCAAAAGGCACTTCTTTTTATTTTCTTGGCTCATCATAATCATCATCTTCACTTCAATAGAGTAGTTTTCCCCTCATTTTCTCAAGAGTAGTAGTGGATAAAATCTGCAATGATTTCTTTCCCGTTTTCTCTTTTCCGTTTCATTCCACTTCTTTTATCTTTGTTAATCTATTCATTACAATTTTAACTACTACTCATGCTTTCTTCATACTTTGCTTGCATGCATACTTACCTCCACAACCACTCTGAGGAATGCAGTGGATTGTAATGGTGAATTATTGCGAGAGGTTGTTGTAATTTTGTACCTCATGTGGAAGTGAAAGCAATGAACGAAGAACGAACTAAAAGAAATAAGTCTGAAAATATAGGTTTGTTCCATAAGGCAGCAGAACAGAAGTGCTGCAGTCGCTACGTATCATGGGTTTTAAAGGGTTTAAAAGGATTCGGTTAGGCCTGAGTTTGAAAATTATATGGAGTTTGCTTTGTTAAATTGCCTGGAGAGAACCGCACCACCGAACGAACGGAAGGAAATCCCGAGTGTTTGTTCAACAGTGGATCTTTTGAGGAGAAAGCGGTCCTAGCTGCTTCCATTTAGCGTTGCACTTGAACATTGAAACCAAGTCTCTTCAGTACTCACAGGGCAAGGTATATATTCATTTTTCATCTTTTTTAGTATGGTTTACTGATTGACTAAATAAATGCTTTATTTTACTTATTTGACTGTTAAGAGTGCATGGATATAAATGTAATATTTTTAAGCCGATCTACGACACTTGCAATTGAAAGTTTTCATATCAATACTTAAGACGAAAATAATAGGCGGACTGATTCATTGTTGCTCAATTGTATAACGTTGGAATACATTAAATTTATTTATTTTTAATGACAAATGAAAATTATACTTTACTTCATATTACAGATGTGTCGTATAGAAATAATTTCATCACAAATGAACTTGTCTATGCAATACTATCAACATAATTTGATAGGATAATATGGTCACATGTCTCGTTTCGTCTATTTTACGACCTAAACTGTTTACTGATAGACATACTAGGCAAACTTTCATGAAGGGTTGCTGGCAAGAAGTCGAAACCTGGAAGTGGGTTGACCAAAGTTGGCATTTGTTTATATTGAAGATTGGAAACAAGAGAGCAAACTTGTTGTAGGTGAGTGCAATGTCTTCTTATCTTATCCACCAATACGCAAAACTTTCACTTCGCAGACGATGAAAAGGATGAATAACACAATATGTTATATGGCGTGGGTGTTTCCGAGTAAAACAAAGGGAAGTAAACCTGCTGTATGCTAACCTAAATTCATTAAACATTATTTTTATTTAAAGAAATGATTTAGTTATTTACACGTATGTAAATAAGAAATAAATATAAATTAAATAATTCTGCAAACAAGAACAAAGGCTTAAAAAGTTAGTTTCGCATAAGAGTAAAATCACGAAAACTGTCGTCGTTTTATTCCCCGACGCATGTCAAACGCCCATTATCTTGTTAAAGATACATTTCTTTGCACTCTAGTTCCATCAGAATAATATTGATGACATTTGACATGTAAGAAGAAGCCATCCATCTCCTATTAACTAACAAAGAAAACGCTTTGAAAAACAAGTGTCATCATCCCCGTCATCATCATCATCATCGTCGTCGCATTTCACACTATCAGCAACTACTACTACTACGGTAAAATACGACATGTAAACGGCTTCATTTGTTAGTGTCTCCCTGTTGACGTAACTTAGACATTGATTCGAATGATAATACTTTTCCTTTTCCTATATTATAAAACTCTCCTGATGTAAAAACCAACGGAAGTAGACTTCTCCTACTTTTTTACCCTCTTTCTGAGGCAGATAGATTCCAAGAAGAAAACACAGAGAAATTCCAAAAACTTACTCAGAGATGAATTCCCTGAACAACCAGACAAGCAGACTTTTGGTACAACACAAACCAGAGTTGGAGAGAGATAGGGTAAAATGAAGACAAAATGAAGGTGTATAATTTAGTATTAAAAAACATCTCAAGTTTACATTTTCAGTCTTTCCTTTCATCCACCGTCTATCTTATCGAATCCCCATTTTGTCTGCTGTCAAAGTAAAGAGAGAGAGAGAAAGAAAGAGAGAAAGAAAGAAAAAGAGAGATGTAAAGTGAAAGTGGTAAAGTGTGGAGAAGCACTAAAGAAGATGACGTGTTAGTGAGAGAGAGAGAGTTTTTCGTAAAAAACAGACGGATATCAGATCATCAATGTTCGGGCTAGATATCTATCCAGTTGGGAGTAGCTGTTACCTTCCGTCGACTGTCACATCAAGACTTGCTTCTACTGATTTCAACTCGATTTGAGACATGTATTCCCATGATTAGCCAGATATATCGACCTCACTTCCATTCCACTCCACCACCTACTTATCTACACGGGGATAAACAGGCTTGACGTAACTTGAGAGCATGACATGATAATATTGTAATAAGGAGATTTTTTAATTCTGCTGATACACACAGTAATTTTATTACAAGAGCTACATATGATCACACTAATAAATGAAAATTTTTCTATTTGGATTTACGCCATGCATAAATCTATCAATGAGAAGTCAAAAGTTGCATTATTAGTCAAAATACACAAGCAAAATATATAAGTAAAACCACAAAATGCCAAATTGGAGAAAGTTGATGTTTTGAGAAATGCGAAGCACACTTAAATAAAGCATACCGATTCCTCTGCTAGTTTCAGTTGTTGATGTAAACCGAACGGTGTCTTACGACCACTAGAATGATTTTGCTTAGTGGAGGGAAAGAAAGTGTACCTATATCCTCCATCCGCAACAAACAGCCAACAACTTTCCCCTTGCCTGCTCCCTCCTGCAACTCCTGCTGCTGGAATTCGGATTGGAGTTAGAGTTCAAGTCTTTGCAGCTTCTTTGATATTTCCAGAGCCGTAATCTCGCAATCTCATAAAGTCTGAAGTGCCACTCATGAATGATGCATCTTTCAAAGGAGCAGGCAAAAGTAATAGATTCGTCAGATTCGTCCGACTTTTTACAAACCTACCTAATCATATATAATCATATATAATCTTACAATGTTGAAAATATCAAAATCAGCGAAATTGATAGTGTGGTAGGAATACTCGATGCTGGTCTTTGGACCGTCACGCCCCTAAAAGAAATCTGGTCGTCCATCCGTCCTCCCATCTTCTTTATTCCATAGGTTCTCCATTCTGTCTTTTGATGTCATACACGTCTTCCATCTCCTTCTTGTTTCATGTCCCCACTAAATTTCTATCTTTTGCCAAATTTTCTCTCTTTCAAAGTCGACTTGAGTTATTCATGGTCATCTCACCAGGCCAAGGATAAATTCCACTCTACAGTGCTGAATAGGATGTAATTACACCGTTTTTATAACTCTCGATAACAACTCGCTATACTAGAAATGGTACCGAAATTGTCATCCCGTTCATACCTCTAAGAGACCACATATGTATACGAAGTCTGTACATAAATACATTTGCTTTCTTTCGCGTGGTAATACTGGAGAAAGTCGCTGCTTGTAGTACAGATATACGCGAGATGGTTTTGCAGAGTAAATGGAATGAGGAGAAGAGTGTGATGAGTACAACAAAACTTTACCCAAGACGACTCGAGTAATTGGGTTTTGTGTTCTGTTTGGAAGTATTAAAAAGAAAGTAGTTCAACCTTTAACTGTTGTCGTATTCTTACTTCATATAAAAGTCTCATTACTATCATATAAAAGTCTCATTATGCACGTAGAAATTGTATAGAATAATAATAAATGTACATCAAATTACCTGATAGTTAATCAAATAAAAGTGGTGTCATTCATTTCTAAAGCAAAGCGGTTAAGGAAAATACAACAACTAAAGCTAAAAATATAAAAAGGTATAAATCACGGAAAGGGATAATAACACATACTGGACCACTTTCATTATTAGTGTGTTCCGGAATCTTTTCCTTTTGCTCAATCAACACAACTAAGAAGAAGACAAAGTGGAGAAAAGAAGAAAGATCTGATCCTCTTAGATGTGAGGTAGATCTGGTAGTTTCTGTAAATATCGTAAACCAGCCGAGAGCAAAGCCAACCTCGGTAAGAAGGAAAGAAGTGATAGATCCACTCAAGTCGAGAACAAAAGCCTAATAATGCTACCTGCAAAGAAGATTAACTGTTGTAAATAGGACAACTTATCCCGTCTATCTTTTGGCACGGTTCGCTTATTTGTTATCACGTTTTGCTTTATATTGTGAGCACAGCATTTTATCTTTATCTGTTTCTTTCAATCCCACTCCTTTCTCTAATTAATAAATGGTATATCTGTAAATGGACTTACATAATTGCATGCTTATTCAACAATTTAATAACGATACACATTGTTGCATAATTTCGAATTAATCATTCGTCAACTGCAATTTTCAGTTGGCTGTTAAAATATGTATAATTATTCACGGAACACAATTATTAATTATTGAATAATTCTGCATGAAGGATACAGGAAAGATACAATGTTGTTTAGTCTAAATTTTATTTCCAGTTAAATAGAACATTCCGACATTCGTTGTTTCTAAAATAACCTTATAAGCAGTTTTTATAAGCTACATTTCAGCCATATAAGGAATGGAAAGATGTGTAAGGAGATAATAAATGGAGTGATTTATAATCTTGATCATATTATAGCTGTGTGATACCACCTGCAGCGTGTATGATACTAATCTCCTCTCTTTCTTTTAGTCGGCAGCTTTTCTTGGGGGAAATTTTCCGATGTTATTCATGTCATATTTTAAGTAGAATCAACATTGATCAAACAAAGCCAAGTCAATTTCATTGCCAATGAAATATACAGAAATCTATTATTGAGTCATAATTTATTTATTTCTAAAAACAATATTTTATTTGTTAATATTAATTAAGACGTTTCAAGTGGACCGAGAATCATGAATCATAAAATTTTAATTAACAATTCTAAATAACCAATCATTGGAATATACGTACAATATGTGACAACAGGAAACCAGATTTTGTGTTTAAATTACAGCAGCTTTATTATTGCAAGATCAAACAATGGCAAAAACTCGCAAATCCTCAATAAACCTTCATCAATCACCAGTGGCTATGCGGAGGTGGTCAATTAATTTCCCAAAGGCTGAATGAATTCGTATAAATCCAGGAGGCAGACAGAATGACAGCTGAAGAAATTACAATGGATTTGTTCACTATCAGGTAGTGAGGATGAAATTGACATAAAAATGAAAGAAGGCCCACGCAAACCGAATTAATAGAATAACGTGATAATAAAATATTTGGTAGAGTGAGTCAACATTTTGCGAATTGTCCTGAAAAACGGGACAAGGATGAAGTTGTTTCGAAGTTGGACAATATTTGAGAATGGAATTTTACAAAAGGGTGTAAAAAGTTAGCGTGGGTGGGAGTGAAGAGAAACGAAAGCAAAATTGAGTCGAGAGCTTCAAAGTTGAGGCCAAGCACAGATCAAATCCAATCCTGGTTGGTGAGATGACTTGGCTAAACTGGTTCAGAGCAAGTCTATATCATTTTCACTTCGTAATTTAATGATACGGTATATTCATCCCGTCCTCAACTCAACTAACTGAACCATCATCATCGTGACTATCAAGTAACAACCAGCAAGGAAGGAGTCGGAAGCATCCATGAACCAAATGCCAAGAGAAAGTGGTGAGAAGTGTGGTTTGGTACTCTTAAAACCACCAACAGTCAGAAGTTGGGTCGTATCCTCGTATCCTTTTATTGGCGATGGTGGTGGTCTACGTTTGGATCTGGCCTGGCGTTGAGAGAGAGACGTGGACCTCTCTCCCGCATCCATGATGATATGATATGTGGCTCCCTAATGTCTTTCAGTGATATTGTCATTATCATTCTTTAATGATACTTGGGGATAATAATAATATAATGGGAAAAGCTGTCTCATCCTTCGATACCCACCTTTGTTTTCTTTAGCCTGGATACATCAACATGGTTTACACCTACTAATATTAGAGCAGAAGCGAGTTCTTCCTATCCAGAGAGAAGTGGCAAACAAAAAGCTATCCGTGATGATGGTGGTGGTGTTTTTGGATCGACCTTCGCATATCTCACGCATATTCCAGCCAAAGGGTTACATTTTGGCTTAAGCTGAAAGCCCATCACATAATAGTTCACGACATGATTTGAAGATAAGCCATCCAATCCCTTTCCTCAGTTCTTTTGTCATGTTCCACAGCACGCTGTCCATTTAGAGGCCCATTCAAATAGTAATTGTTTATTTGTCTGTTTATTAATTCAAATTTTGCACTAATAAATTTACAACCTGTTTCAAAAATAGTAACTAGCAATGACGTTGTGCACACATGGGGAGAAGTGAAAGTTATTAGACAAAGTTATTAGAAATAAATGACCCATCTCTTTCTTCTGCAAAGTCTCATAAAAAGCTTCGAAGAGGACGTTCCAAAGTTTAACAAATAATTTTCCGCCCGACTAATCGGAACGGACATAAAAAGTTTTTTTTTGGAAATTAAGTGCTTTCTAAGTAGAACTCAAACGGGTAAGAAGAAATGAGGGAAATGGTACGTAGCAGAAAGTAGTAATAGAAAGAAGAAAGGGACACAAGGTCAACAGTAGTGGCGTCTAACAGAAGTCGGATTCACTTTGTGCCTTGCTTGTGTTGGTATCTTGAATCGGAGTCGGACTTTCTTTGGCATGGGCGACCCCGTTCCTCCAATATCAACCGACAGTAGTGACTCAACTGGTAACAACAACAAATACCTTCTCACCACCGACCTCAAAACCAAAGAGTCAACATTTCGCTACTCTGCTTTCTCTTCTCCAGTTCAAAGTCTGCTTACAAACTCGGGTGTCGAACAGCCTTGTGAATTCGTGTGGAATTTCATCTGATCCCTTAGAGAGAAGAAATAGCCCTGTCGAGCACAACTTAACTGCCCTGTTGGATATTTTCATCTACTCCGCTCTCCTTTACTTTCTCTTCTTTCACTTTAACTAACAATGAACTGCACAATACCTTGTCCGCCAAGCACAACCGTTTCCCGTCACAGCTATTTAGAAAATATAATACCATATTTACGGTTTTAAGTTTTAAAATATTTTACAAGTATTTTTAAGGTATAGCAAGATTTGCATGTCAATAGGAATTAACAGCTAACTTACGTTTTAAAGAAATATCACAAAATAAAATACGTTGAAATGAACTCAATAAGAGGATGTTTACCGTATTTGCTAAGGAGAAAGTTATAGAAGTTTAAGTAAAGCAGTAAAACGGAGCTGACCATATAGCTTCCCACATGTGCGAACACAAGAGAAATGATTCCACTGGGAAAATGAGGAGGGAGTGAACAGTGTGGAGGCGTGCATGAAGGTGGATTAAGCTCCATTTCTTCTGCCATCCTGTCTCCACCACCTACAAATTTGCCACTTCCAATTCACTTGTGACGGAGCGGATATTGCCATTACATCTTATAATATAAGTGCATCATTATTAAGGTTGAAATTACACAAGACTGAGTTATCCCACAATTTAAGGAAAAACGTCCTTGGCAGGTAGATAGGTCCGATATGAAATTGATAAACCTGTATCACCTTTTTCTTAGGTGAGGCTATAGCAACTAAAAAACACCTAAGTATGCATTCACTCGTGTTCTGAAAAGTGACCACAGC
>JAQFZJ010000191.1:0-48559 GCA_034695645.1 Folsomia fimetaria | reverse complement strand
GCCCTCTGAAGCTGGATGCAGGGGTGTTGGTGAAGTCCACTTCGCAGATGTTGTAGGTTCGCCGGTTATAATGAGTCATTATTATAGAGTCTTCAATCTCACCTCTGACTGTATTTTCCTACACAAAAGCAAAGTGTCAAAAATACATAAATTAGTGCTTATTATACATACATATTGTGCATAAATCAAAGTGTGCAATAAAAACACTTACCCATTCACGGGGCGACATCCCTGGGCGCTTCAGTGCCTTCATCTGTTCCCACACAGAAATAGTCCTGAGGACTTTGTGCGTCACTTCGACACAAAGCAACGTCTCCTCTTCGTGATTCCTAATGGCGGTCACAAACCCTGGCCACAATTCCAGGCGATCTTCCGGAAATTTGATTGCTGCAAATCGGTCGTACATGTTGCGACCCAGTTCTTCCATGTTCAGGATCGTCATGGACTTCCGCATCACAATATTGTAAAATTGGAGGAACATTGAATCCTCTGGATTCACTTGTCCCACCAGTCGAATGCAAATCGAGTAAATGGAATCTCCAGTCACACTCTTGGACTTGAGCGTCTGATGTTCCGTTGGTAGAAGGCGGGTCCTGTACATGACCGAGCCGTCGAAGACATACTTCCCAAGGACCTCTTCATGTTGGCGCAGAAGCACCTTTTTCAGCGAGGTATTGTCTTCGATTGGTGTGAAGTCGACCCGAAATTGAAAAAGTTTGAAATCTGGGGCAGAGTTCATGTTGTAGTAGTTAGTAGTGACATTGATTTTCTGGCCATCCTCCCCAACCTTGTTGAAGCCTTCCTTTTTCGTCTTCGTAATTGACGAATCCTGTGCATAGTTGCTAGTCCCGTACTTCTGCAGTGGGGTCGTGTCAACTACTCCACACTCTGTAGATGGGCGACTCGACACGGATGTGTCGTCACTTCCGCTGCTCAACAGTTCGCTGACCAACGACTCCTGTCCAATAGACGATACATCATCACGAACTGAAAAACAAGAATAAAAGGAGAGTATTAGTTAAAACAAACTTTAAAAAATTACATTTGTATTGAGCACACTTACTACTCATGGCCACCATCTCCGACTCGGCAACTGAATATGCAGAGGAGAAGTCACTGTGACCCGCAGCTTCATGAAGCGCAGATGGTAGTCCAGACACCGTCCCCCCTTCAACGGAGCCAGGCCCTGGAGGCTGAAATCAAATTAACAAAAATTAATGAATCAAGTCGAGTATACTTCACTTGATGATTTTGAAATGAAATGCATACATGCATTTCATTTCAAATCCAATCGCCATTCCTTAATCCTTCAAAAATAAATTTCCTTACCATGTATCGACTGCGTCCCTTTGCCCGTCCTCGCCAACTTGCCTTTGGAATCTCGTCTTCGTCGCTTTGCTGGCTGTAAAAGCTGCTCACTTTTCTGTAAAAAATGAAAAATCGAGAAAAAATCAATTCTAGAATTTACAAGTTCACCCAAAATCTCAGAACCACCACGAATAAATGCAACACAATCAGAAAGCGAAATCACGCCCCCCCCCTGTCAACCGTCAGAGACTAACACTGTTACACTAGCGACCATGCACCAAGCCACGCCGTCTCATCCAAGATGGCCGCCCTCCTCATTTACATTACCGTGCGCCATGAAATGTACCACTTTTAAAAAAAACCCACAAATTCAACCAAAATCTACTGCTCCCAGTCCCCTTGACAAGTGTCGAAAATGAACCACCCACACCCACCATTAATGACTTTCCTGTTCCTTTTTCAAAAATTTCTTTCCTTCGCCAAAAATCAAATCACCACCAAAAATCTGCCAAAAAATCTACCCCACCAAACCACGCCTTCATTGTGGGTGTGGTTAAGTGTCGCAAAATCCAAAAGAAAAAGAAGCACCTTACCCGAAAATAATTGTTGCTATTGAAGAAAGGAGAGGAGCTGAGGAGACACGTCCGTTTGGTTGAAAACTTACTTCAAACGAAACCTCGGCGTGTCTGGAAGTTACTGCGGGAGGGGATCACTATAGCATTCAAAAACTACAACTCCGATTCCCAAACGGTTTTCACTTTTGTAAATAAGAGGTAAAAAAATCCCAAATAGGCATATTTGGGCGTTTTTCGCCAAGGTCATAAGGGAGTGCGGTCACGGTCACGACCCATTTTACCTCTGACCCCTGCATGTGTGGTATCGTTGGAAATGGCATGGGAAGACCTTTCCAACAATGTATTGCACTTTGGTATTGGACCACTCCCTGAGGGGTGGGGCTCTACCAAAAGTCGGCGCGTGATGGTGGTGATTATTTGTGTCTCACTTTTCCTCACTGACTGACTATATATGTACACTCTCAATGTTAATTAATGTTATATACGAACGACGACACTAATAAAATGTTTGTTTCCGTTTTTTAAATTTATTAAGTTGGTTCTACATCCATCCATCCTAATATACACAGATAATCATGCCACACATCTTGACATTATTAATAGTGTACATGTACTAACACATTTTGCTCATTTTACAATTTACAAAAGTTTATAATGTATCGATAATTTGTATTATTAATTACCCTGACTTGCTGTTTGTTTCATGTGGCATAACATTCTGTTTCTTTCTAAAGAGGAAGACGGAATAACAATACTTAAAAATGACTATTTCTTGACATCAAATTTTTTAAATACAATTTTGAGGTAAAAAAAATGCATGACACGAATTCAGCAAACATTTGATTTGTTGTGTACAAAATAATTACTAGTTACAAAAATAGCAGTAATATCAGGACTGGAATGAAAATTTGATCACACTTTGCTTACAGCAGGTCTCCGTAACTTAATTTGATCACACTTTGCTTACAGGTCTCCATAACTTAATTTGACGTAGTTTGTTGTTAAGTATTTATAGGTATAGATGATGAGATGCTTTTATCTTCCCTTTCAACTTATTTACCTAAACGATACCCAGTTCCAGGAAATCGAGAATCAGACGAGATAGAAGTCTCGTCACCTGGCTGCGCTGAAGGTTTCTGAAATCCACCAAACATGGAAGAATTTGCAGATGACCCTGAGTACCCTGGCACCGGTTCCCCAACATTTGCACCTTGTTGACTCTGATTTAGATCCGCCTGACCCTGCTGCTCATTCCAAGCGACTGAGAGAGCTATCGCCATCCTCAATTCTCGGTCATCATCCTCATCATCACTGATGTCAACAGTCATCACCTCGTCCTCTGAGGGAGCAGGAACGGGAGTAAACCCTGAAGCTAGTGTTGATCAACCACATTATTTAGTCCCTTAAAAACTAGTATTTTATTTTCACACTCACCTCCTCCTTCTGCTCCTTTTGTGGCCGGAAAAAAATTAGTGATGGGATTCATACCACCAAAGGCAGTCGAACCTCCTCCACTCCCACTTGGTCCGGATCCTCCTCCTTCCACCTTTTTCAACCTTCGCTTTGCTTCTTTCATCGGTTTTGGAGGAGGCTCTCGGATTTTCTTGAAACTGCCCGTACAAGTCGATTCGTGACTGGCCCACCAAGTGTCATTCCGCCCAGGAGGTCGATTGATTGACCGTTTCACAAGTCCAAAATATGGACCCCGAGACGCACATGGCCCATCACATTGCCACCAATGCTTTCGATGATGATCCATCTCATCATGGAATGAATGGTAAATCTAAAAAAAAGAGATAATTTATTCCACCTCAAGCTTTCAAAATAACTTTTTCCGCCATCAGGTCAGGAAATTAAATACAGTAAATTTAAAAAAACAAAACAAATTACATTAATTGATCCTGTTTTGACTCAAAACTTTTGAGTTTAGAATTAGTTACTAGTTTAGTTATATATATATATTTTAATATATTAAATTACTTACCGTCACTCGAGTTCCTGCTTCAGCATTAATCCGATGCATCATATCTTGAAAATCTTGTCCATGACCGTCCCTGTCCAGGCGATTGAATCCATTGCATATAAAAATATATGCATGAATCATCTCATGCTGGAATTCACACCAATTAATCATAAATTAGCCACCTAGCCTTATCGCTCCCTTCCAATTCATTGTACACCCTCCTACAAATACTTACAATTAGTGTATCCACCAAATCCGTTCTTGGTCTGAGAGCGAGAAGGGGCTCACTCAGTTTGATTCGACATCCACCCGCTCGGCCCTGGTAGTAACAAAGACCTGCACATGATGTCATACGCTTACTCCACTCCACCGTAACAGCCCCCAAACGTCCCGAAAAAAATGTTGTATTGAACTGGGCAAAAAGAGCGTAAATATCTGGGGTAGGATCAACAAGCTCAAGCTCAGGGTCATGCAAACCCATGCCGATTGCCCCTGCCATAGTCCCCACGGAACAAAGTCACTAGTTGGACAAGGGGCCTGACCTCAGTGACCTCACCCTGACAATTCAATTATTTTACGAGATGGAATATTTTACTACAATGAAATAATGAATGCTCAATGATCAAACCACGATTGGATTTGTTTCACACGTTTTGGCACCCAACTTTTGTGTGAAGTGGTGGCGGAGAATGGATTGCGCCACTCGGTTTGGTTTTGCACAAGTCAGTATGCCCCAGCCGGACACAACCTCGTCATGTATTGCGAATAAGTTGCAGTAAATGGCATACAACCACATCCATGTTAGCACACACAGGGGCAGGGGTGGGTTAACTGGCTGGGGTACATGGAAATTGAAATGTAGGCCTCGCAGGCCTGCCTAGTAGACCTAGCCTACTAGCCCATCCAACCGACATTCAACAGACATTTATTTTGTACAACGAAATTGAGAATTGGTTTATTGAGTTGTGTAGGTATTTTTCAAATTCATAAAATTTAGCAAAACTTTTGAACGAAACGTATGCACGCCAAGCCAACTTGAGTGGTGCATGACAATTTAATGAATATCAACTGAACTGATTCCCATATTCCTTCCTATCTATCTCTTATGGGAAGATTCGGTGATGCTTATATAACAATATCACCTCATGCAACCAAATACCCGGGTATTATAGTGTCCGCAATAACCATCCATATGGGTGTCATCCATCTATGCCTACTTGCTTTTTGGTGCTGTTTCTTTAGTCTGTCTGGGGTGGGAGAGAGATCGATCCGTGACGCGGAGGAATGGTGTTGTATGCGGCGTCCAGTCTCAAAACTACACCAACCAACCAAACCAAAAACTTGTAAACCACTCTCTCCCTATATAACTCTTTCTCAAGGAAGGAAGAAAAAGAGGAAGGAGAAAGAAAGGCTAAAAAGCACAACTATACATATTATTATATTGTAAACTGGATAAAAAACCAACAACAACTCAGCTGAAGTTCCCTCCTCGCCAGCAGCAGCAGCAGCAACCTTCCTCCTCCTCCACCTCCTTCCGACCTGACCTCCTCCACTATCAATTTTAGTAAGTCAAGTAAGTGGGTGCAATCAGGGCACACCCATCATCCCCAATTACGCTACACACATTATCATACCTCATATCTCTCTTTATTTAGCCAAGCGAATCGGCAGGCAGCGAGTGCAAAAGACGCAATTTTACTCCAAAAATGGAAGGAATAAAATATAACAAAAATAATAAATGTGACTAATAATCAGATCTGTTTAATTATATTTCTATTCAAATGATCATCGTCGGTTGATTAGATGTTAATTAATTGCCAATACACAATAATAACAGTTTAACTGTGTTGAGAACGCGTCTTTGTTTTTTGGAATTCATACTCAACCTCCCTGTGCCCTGCATCCCTGCATATAACTTCTTATCGTACGTAATAAAGTCGATTCGTCCTTCACCTTATCTAACCTTTATTTTTATCATCATCCCTCTCCAAATAAACCCATTAAGCCATCATCACCGAGAGTAGTTTCCAATTACAATACTCGACTAGACAACGCTGCTTGCAAACCATCTTAATCTGTTTAACTAATATATACAAACATAAGTACACATATACATAAGTACTTATCCTGCACATCTTTGTTTATAAATTGCAGCTCAGCAGTTATTGTTGTTAATAATTGTGCTGTCTGGCCGGCAACTCGACACCCCTTCGATCATCATCCATCCTCCACCCACTCCACTCCCAAAAACAGTCAAGTTTGCTATTATGCAAACAATTATTTCCTTGTGGTGAATTGAAGGCAAGTATAAAGTTTCTAAACTTCTTTAGCGTTTAATAGCGTGGATTATAATTATATATCATGCAGTTGCATAAACAACGCAGAAGATACATATTATATTATGTACATAATATTTATGGACTGTGTGTTGATTGATAATGTTAGCTTATCCATGCAGCATGCATCCCACCTATTCCACCATATCTATTACTGTTCTTGTCACCTACTCGTTTGAATACTATACAATAATTCATACTAAAAATATTATTTTAAATGTACACCACCACTTTCCATGCCACCATCATACCCAGTAGCAATAATCTTTGATATAATCAAATTATACAGATTAACTGCATAAATGAAATGAAATATAATATTCAATCCAACTTAATCTGTAAAGTAGACATAGACATTAATGATAAATACTTGCATAGAAAAGCCTGTTACGGAAGCCTGTTGTGTATATATGTATAGATGTTTGTAGTAGGTTATGTTGTGCTTTTACATCATCCCTCTGCTCTATCCCCCTCCGGCCTCCTCTACCAAAACTGGCATCATCATCATCGTCAGTCACGTTTCACATACATATACTTTTACACTTTATACCGTCAACCAGCAAGCAAATACCAAAACCCTACCGGCATTTGTTTATTAACCAAATCAAAATAATAATAATAAAATTTAAATTCTGATTAAATTTGTTATCAGAAAATAAGTTGTCGTCGTCGCCATCTTTCCAGCGAGAAGGAGTGAGCAGTCATAGCATAGTACAATAGTACATTGTGCATATTATTTAGTAGTATAGATAACACAGTACTAGTACTAGTTGGTTGTAGTTTTAGTGAGTGAGTAGTACATATAACCTGTCTTTTCTTTAGGCCGTGATTTGTGGAAGTTTAGGTAGGTTGCATTTATTCTTTCCTCGCATATTTCTATAATATATTATTTAGTCTAGAGTTTTGTTTAGTTTAGTTTGATTGTCCATTTGAAGAGGAAAAAGAAAGAACGGAAGAGAAGGCATCAAATTTCTTCATCATCCCAATCAAATCATGATTATTTCTTCCCCATCTCCATTGTTTGAGGATGGCGATGATGCCTGTAAAATTTAATATTTACTTTTCATACAAACTTTTGTAGTTTTCTTAACTAACTTGCAGACAGAATTTATAATGCAATATAGTTTTTTTTTAATTCAATTACTAATTTCTGACCATTTTTCTTGTATTTTTCTGCAGGGATGAAACGTAGCGCTGAAAGAGAAATGAGTACTCCGTTAAAGAGAGCGAGGAATGTGGGACATGAGTTGAGAATCCTCATCCCGTCAAGGGTACGTGGGGGTGGTATTTTATGGTGACCTTTGGTTGACTCTTGCAGAAGCCATATAATTATTTACCGCTTTTGTTTGATCCCTCAACAGAACGCTGGGTCAATCATAGGTAAAGGGGGCAGCAACATTAGTCGGTTACGTAGTGAGGTAAGATCATTTTTCTGTATTCATTTAAAGATAAGTATTGTTGTTAAACTAAGTTGAACAATTTTTTAAAGTGTGTTCTTTTCTATTTTGCAGAACAAGGCGACCATCAGCGTCCCAGATTGTCCTGGTCCTGAAAGGTTACCATAATGTCACACTCACTAACTACTTCTACTAATCATAAGTTTATATTATATTTGCTTGTATTACCTAAATGTATTAACACTAGTCATACCTATGTAATCCTAATTCCATGTTTGTAATCCTTGTTGCAGACTCATTACAATTGCCGCAGACGATCAGGATATCAGTTTTAATGTTTTGTCAGAGATAGTGCCTCTGCTCGAAGATGTTAGTTCATCGATTCATTTATTGTTGATTAAGTAACCTTATTAATTATTAATTAATGAAATCAATAGGCCGGAAGCAAGAGCCTCTCTCGCAGCAGTGGGGGTGGCGGCGGCGGTGGGAGCGGTGACCGGGGTTCTGACTCCGGAGCACCTTCTGGGGCCGAAGTCCGCTTCCTTTTACACCATTCTCAAGTGGGTTGCGTTATTGGGAAGGGAGGAGGGAAAATAAAGGAGCTTAGAGAAGTAAGTTATTCTAGCGGCCTTGGCTTGGGCGGGTGCAGAGAGTCATTTACAATTTTAACTTCATTTTTCTTTCCTTCCTCTTACAGAGTAGCGGTGCGCAGATCAAAGTGTATGGAAGCTGCTGTCCCCGCAGTACCGATCGTGTTGTTGCAGTTGTCGGCTCCTCGGACGTTGTGGTCAATGCGATCAAACAGATTGTTGCGCTGGTGGCAGATGTAAGTCGGGTGTTGTTGTGGATGTGAAAGCTGTCTGCAATATAATTAATCTTCCTTCTTTGTGTATATGTAGAGCCCCATTAAAGGAATGAGTGAGCAGTACGACCCCCACAACTATGACGAATTGTATGCCTCTCAATATGGTGGTTTTGGCGAGGGCCGTGGGGGAGGATATGGTGGTGATCGTGGGGACCGTGACCGAGGCTACAGATCCATGGGAGGTAGCAGTGGTGGACGAATGTCAAGTTCTGGAGGTAGTGGCTCTCGAGGTTCTTCTTCAAGATATCGAAATGGTGGCAGCGGTGGGGGAAGAGATTTAAGAGATAGTGGGGGTAGTTCAAGAGGAGGTTCGGATCGTGGGGGAAGTCGACACCGTAGTGGAGGTATATATGCACAATACATAAAAATTGAAGAAAAAAACGATTATTTTATTTTATAAAACTTTTATTATTTATACAGGGAGTAATAATGGCGGCCTGCGGCACGGGGATGGATCGTATGATGAATTTCCTGACGCAGAGCGGACCACGAACCAAGTCACGATACCTAAAGAGGTAAAGAATTTAAAAATGAAATGGCACATAATGACTCAATTGACTAATAGCACTCCAATAATTATCTAACCTCTTTTATCTAGTACGCCGGCGCCATCATAGGCAAAGGTGGTTCTCGCATTCGTCGCATCCGGGCAGATTCAGGGGCCAGCATTACAATTGATGAAGCTCTTCCGGGGGCAACGGATAGGATCATTACCATCTCTGGGGCACCCGGGCAGATACGAATGGCTCAGTATTTACTACAACAAAGGTAGACTATCAAACTACCATAGCACGCCCCACCCACCCAATCATCAATCACTTACTTTTATACCCATCTGAACTTTCCTTCTTGTTTATGCAGCGTTAAAGACCACGGGGAATTAAAGGAGCACTAAGGATGAAAAAAGAAAACTGATCTGACTACTACCAACCCAGCCCACCAACGATGTAGACACAAAAGAACAAACATCCTCTAAAAACCCCCTTACTCCCCTATAATATTACTCAACTAATGAAACTATAATAATTACCCCTCCTCCATTTCCAAGGACTCTGTGCATTTAAGCACCCTCGCATCTCATCCCAATTAAGGATGAAAAAGTATTAAAACTGCCCAAAAATCCACGCCCACACGGGTGCAACTCTATAGCATGCTTTTAAATACAATTTCCTCCAACTTCATCCACTGGCACGTGGATGTTGGCACCCATCTTTGACTCCAACTATCATGAAATGACTTTGAATAAGTCTTTAAACAAGCTTTGTTAGAATTCTATTATTACTGTTATATTAGTTTATAATCTTGATGTCTGCACTTTTTCCATTATTATGAATCAACCACCTTGGCCACCCCCGCCCCCACTATTTATTATGACTTACTTACTTTGTTTACAAGTTATTGTTATACAACATTTCTACTTTTGTGAGTGAACCACCTAGCATCATAATCAGCATCATCATCGTCTTATTAGTTAGACTAGTGCACAAAGGATCCTTGTAGCTGTGTTATTGAATTGAGTATGGTACGGTTAATGATAATGTAAATAGAGGTAGCACCCACCTCCATCCATCACCTCTCTTAGATTGATTGTTACTTTACTCAAGAAGAAGTAGTTGTAGTTTATTAGTTGTTCTTGTTCTATAACTCAGATTTCATTCAATTTCTGTAGTTGTTGTTGTTAAGTTGTTTATGTTTGTACCTGGTACTATAGTAAATTGTTGGTGTATTTGTATCCTCCACGTAACGCCATCATCCATTTCCCTAAAATATGTATTATTATTATTATTATGATCATATTATATTCCTACAACTATAATTGACTATAAGTATATATAAATATATATCTACCAATCTATCTCTGTAATTACTACCTAAGAATTGTGGTCTGGAGATGCAAATAAGGAGGAAATGAGACATGATGATGATGATGTTGATATACAGATTGATTGGTGACATACTAAAAGCCTGCAGAAGAGGTGAATAAATAAAGTTATAAAAAAAAACAATCTTTCGCACTCTTTTATTTTAAGTCCATCATCTCTCCCAAATTCTGTTATGTATGGCTAATTCTATGCAAATAATAATAACATCACAACACACCCTCTTTTGTGGGAAATGAATAAATTGACATAAAGTTTATTTATTATGTATTTCATTCCTGTATTTCGTTCCTCCTTCGTAATCACGTCTCGACATCGACATCATTTAATATGATTTTACTTTCCCTTAAGTTTCACCATAAACATTATGATTCGTTCATAATAAGGACCCACACCAACAGCCAGACTCTTCCTTCACTGTCCTACTTATCTATCTATTTATTAGGACAATATTCTCCTGCGATATTCCATTTTCTCCCATAAATTCAAGCTGAAAGTTGCGCACAGTATTTAATTGGAATATATTATTATTACATGAGTAATAATAATATAATAACTCTTTTTTTTGAATTATTGATATTATTATATGTACATATTACATTATTAATACACAAAACAACATCCTTTCTACCTTAGATACATTACATTAAACATTGCATTACACAACCGCAAACATAAAAGAGACAAGAAAAGACATGCAGGCAGGTTCAATAAAATCGTAACAAATAGTGTCATCTCATGTCGCAATTAACTGCAAACTACATAACTAAAGATAAGTAGTTCTACATACACTACACGACAACGACATAATTATCAACTGCTACATACTACAACATTCAGCTATTACTCATTATTCTAAAGCAATTGAATTGAGTGATGTCTGATGTGACAGATATTTATATATGCATCCCATGTATGTATTTATCCTGAATATTTAGAGAGGGTTTAATTAATTCTAATTCTAACATTTTCATTCTATGCATTTTAAATATACTCAAATTGAATAGTAACAAGTAATAATGTTATATTTTTTACCCTTCTTTGGGTTAAAGAATATAACCACATACCTACATACATATTCGATTATAGAGAGAGAGTGAGAGAGAGAGAGAGAGAGAGAGAGAGAGAGAGAGAGATGTAAAATAATGAGTTGTTTAATAAAGATTCCCAATTGAGATACACAATTATGTAACACATTACAGCGTGCATCCAGTATTTAGAAGAATTGAATTTAGAACACATTTCTTAATTAGAGATGACAGGTCCAGGTTGGTATATACAGATACGTAGGTATACTTTGAAAGTTATAGCTATATACTTATATATGTGTGTATCTGTATATTTCATTAAATTACAAATAATCATGATCGATTTATATAGATGACTATTATTCATTCACAACTACTTCTTTGGAGTCAGTTCCAATTTACTTTTTCTTTGTTTTCATAACATAACCAATCTTCTTCCTGTGAAATAAGTTTATTTTACGGTGATGAGGAACGAATAGTAGATGTGGTTTACACAAAATAGTGTTAGTTGTAGTTGGTTGGTATCCTCTCTCTAAAATCTAACATATTCGGGTAGAAGTTATCATCAACACCATAATCATCACCATCCCCAGTTTCTCTTGTATAGCACAATCTCCACTATTTTAATACGAATCATGAAATTCTTGTTTCATATTTACAAATGAGGACTTTCGATCTCTTTTGTGGTTTCTCTTTTCTTCTTCTTCCCCAAAAATTCGGACCCTAGTCGAGCCCTTTTCCATGACCAATCAGCCCCAAAAGGTGATGAGGCTAGTCGCAGTCCTCCTCCTCCCCTGTTACTTCTCTTCCCTAAAAACTCGGAACCCAAGTTTCTAACCGAACGTTTCCCTAGAAATTCAGAGCCGAGCCTTCGTTTCCCTAGGAATTCTGAACCCATCCGAATTCTGGCTCTTTTATCCATTGAGGATGAGTAATATGGGTGGGAGGGCGCAGAGTCAGCTTCCATATCCCCGCCGGGAGAGGATGCAGATGCGGGTCCGGGTGCGGGAGGTTCCCAAGGGTCCACCGTCTCATCTTCAAGGGAGGATGGAGCCCTGGAGGAAAACATTATTTAAGGGTTATTTGTATATTTATTTCATAAATGACGCAGAATAGGAGATTAACTGATCATCACCTCTTTCCCAAGAATTCTGACCCCAACCGTCTGACAGCTCGGACAAACGGGATCTGTCCAAACTCATCTATTTGGAGACAACAAACAATTCCGCTAAATCAAGTATCCTTCCCCTTAATCATTCTTATTATTCAACATATACATGTCTTATCTTACAATTGATTCCCCTCGCATCATAATCCTCCCCTCCGCCAGCATGTAGCTGATTAGTGTTGAGCAGTGGGTAGGAGTTTGCCCTAACAGCATTCAAACTGCCACAACAAATAAGAAGGGCAACCAAGAAGAATGAGGAACTTGCAGGTGAGGGGGTAACGAGGTTAAATGGGGTCAAATTATTCATGACCGCGGATGATGTTGGTTGTATCTCTTTCTTGAGTGAGTGCGAGTGAGTGAATTGAGGAGGGCCTCTTGGACCAGATAGACAAACCAGAGAGATCCCTTCAATCACAAATCTGCAATCAAACAAAATTCACAAATGAGTTAAATGATCATATCTTTCATTCATATTAATCTCATTGTCATTTCCTCTCCATTCCGAATATTGACACAATTTGTATCATCTCATCCTCTTGTCTCTTATTCCTTTGCTGTCATACCTAACTAAAGCTAAAACTATATACATTCGAAATACGTGAATAAGGATGAGCACGGAAAAGGGGAACAGCAACGTTTCTTAATTACATAGTGGGAGTTTCAGTGAAATTCAATCAAGACATTTTTAAACAATTTATGTATTAAATCTCAAGCTTTCGGAAAATAGCTTTTTCCATCATCAGGAGCTGATCAAAACGTTTCTTACTTTCCCCAGAGCATTGAATAAGATTTCCACTTTCACTATTATTAATTGGGTTGAATTGAAGGATATGGGGGTAAACTGACTAGTGTGAGATACACAATTTGTAGAGGATGTTGTACTTTCCAGAGCGGAACCATCCACCTCACACACACGACACCATTCACTCTTCCAGGAGGATGTATATGATGGTGGAGATAGGAAAGACAAAGAGAATACTTTTCTCTCCATCCCGGTGAAAAGCCAAGAAGGTGCACACACTTAACTACTTTCTCTCTCTCTCTCTCTCTCCCTCTCTGGTATTTAGGTAACTACATGTATAACTACTATTAGTCCCTCACGTCTCTCCTCTTCTCATGAATCATGCATATTATACTTCCTTCATATCTACTTCACCAGATTCATCAGATTGTACCTTTCCTCCTTTTTTACTTGACATGACCCGTAGTAGGTGGGTCGTGTAGTGGCTATTCTCTTCATGCATTTATTATCATAGAGAAAATCAAATAGAATCCGTTCTGATTCACTCTCTCATTCTACTTTATCAGAGAATCTTTCTACTTTATCAGAGTAGAGTGGAAAGGAATAAGCCTTACAATTAGCAGAGATAGTGAGTAGTACTATATTATCTGTCGTAGTAGCAGCACGGATTTCTGATTCCTGTGATGATGATGAACAGTTGAGTTATTAGTCAGTCACTCAGTGGGTCTGCTAAATTTCATTACCTTGAACAACTAACTCTAACTCTAAATCAACTTTCTTCGCATCACATCATCATCATTCCCTGATTCAACTAAAATGAGCAAAATGACCAAAAGGTGAGGTGAACTCAACATCTTGCACAAAATCCCCCCAACCCACACACCATTAGTTGTTCTCTGCTTTCTCTTTCTCGAATTATAATCCAATCGAGCCAACCAATTAGTGCAAATAAGGAAAATGATAGAGAAGAAAAGAGAGAGAGAGAGAGAGTGAGTGAGAGAGAGGACAGATCAGGAGTCTCCCTGTGCCCCAGGCGCCAGGTGAGGCATGATGAGATAAATTATTGTTTCTGACTCTTTCTCTCTGTCAGTCCTTGAGGGTAATTCCTCTCAGTACATGTCACACACAGACTTTCTCTATGACACACATTATTATTATTATTATTATTATTATTATTATTATTTTACCATTTGTCCATCTTTCAAATCCGAATAATAATAATATCAATATAACAAACCATTTCGAAAGTAAAAAGATAACAAAACCAATTCACTTTAAACTTTGCACAGATAATAATAACCATATTACTTATATTGCATCTCTCTGTCTGTCTGTCTGTCTGTATTGCCTGATCTGGTCAGGATAGGTGTCAAGAGGGTCATTTTAATTCCATCTCCATTTGCATTTACAATTTAGCTTACCCCGGCATAACTTTCCTACCTGCCCCCAAGCACACATTTCCACACTCCACCCAATATTCCATCCATCTTTTATTCATTCCATCGCTATTTTTGCTTTACTTTCTCTCCTACTTACTTATACACTAACCCACCAAATACAATACAGATAAGTGAAATGTGGAAGCCTCCCCCAAACATTTGTGCTCTATCTCCTCCCCCTCAAGCAATTCCCAGGCACGTCCTTCTTCTCCTGACACGTACCTTAGTTGAGCCGAGGAGTTACGTCAGTCAAACACGTATCGTATGGAGACGTCAGCCCTCCCCATCGCAACATCTAGTCAAGTCAATCCATCCGGTCAATCGTGCCACCAACTAACAAACTAACCAACCTGCAGTCAGTTATAGTGTAATCACTTTTGTTGAAGGAAAGACAGGCGACAGATAAAGAGACATGTTGCAAGCATTCAGTTACATAGCAAGGTTTCATGGACCGACGCCACTTGTTGTTGTTGGTGGTTTGATTTGATTTTTGAGATGAGAAAGTCTGTTCAACCAACCAACCAATACAGGAAGATAGGATGTGCACCCTTTCTGAGTTCTTAAACCGGAAAGGATGAATCCACCACAACGTGTCCCACCAAAACAGAAAACGATGAAGCGGAAGGACAACTCCTCATACTTATAATAATTATATTGCCCTGATTGACCCTTCTGCCAGCCACCACCACCACCACCACCATTCCTCCATGAATGAATAATAAGATTATGCGAATGAAGTAAATAATGCCTGCAAATGACCCGGTGGAATGTAAGACTAGATTTATTATTTTGTTCATTCTATTCCTTAATCCCCCATGACCTGACCTCCATACACCCCTCACCCATTTCTCAATATATGTATCATCCATACAACCACCACCGTTTGTGTCGCTCAACATATTATTCACTCGCACCAAACCAAACCACAAAAGAAAGTAAATAAGTTAATAAGTTCTGGATTGATTCGAGAGAGAAAGTGAAAATAAGGGAAAAGAATAAGAAGGCATACATGCAAATATTACATACAAAATAAGGCATACACATACTCCTCCTTCATTTCCTTCCTTCCTTCCTTGCCTCCCTCTCTGGGGACACGAGAATAAGATGAATAACCAAAACCAACTATCATTCCGTCCAAATCCCAGCATTCAATTCATGCTTCCGAGATAACAACCTCTTATCCAAAAAGGGAGCAAGCAAATATTGGAATGAATGACGTATACATACTATTTAATATCTTCATCTCTTCCTACCGACACAAATCCCACCCCAGTCAGTTCCTCTCATTGTCCAATTTCTTTCAAAAAAGAAAGATTATTATTTCTTTTCAACTATTTAATTAAGTGATAATGGTAGTTTATGATGGTGGTGGTGGCGGTGGGGGTGATATATGGATTAGCCATATCCATCCACATATTGTCATTGATAAGCCCAATCCTCACGTGCATTGCTGTATGTATAGTGTACTTATCCACTTATGAGCTTCACATTCAATTCAACGACCCGCTTTTTATATTTTTTAATTTTGTCCACTTGGTCCTTTTCTCATCCTGTGCTCGTCCTACTCATCTTTCTTTCTACTTATTATTTCTCTCTCTCTCTCTCTCTCTCTCTCTCTCTTTTTTTTTAATGCATAGCTTTTAACACACTTCCTTCCGCTACCCAGCACTCTCATGTACTTACTTAGTCAGTCAATCACTTATGTAGTTTGTTTCTCTAACTCTAACATCCGTCCATAGTACGTGGGTGAGTGAGTGGGTGTGGATTGGACTGGACCCATCTCACCTACCCCCTCAAAAATATAAAGTGCTCATCCATCCACCCTACTTACAAGTTCCAAGCAGGGAAATGCAGGCAGGCAGAAGTAAATATGTAAGTAAGTTAATCATTCCCTCCTTACTTTACGTGCAGGATGAGTTTCGGTAACAGAAAAAAGAAAGAAAGAACAAACAAACAAATCCAGAGTGAATGAAAACCTGTTGATTTTCTGCCTCTTCGTTTAACAACTTTTGATTCGCATACATTTCGTTCAGAGAGAATTACTTTTCCACTTTCTCCAAGTCATCATAAAAAATAAGATAAAATAAAATAAACCCAATAAAACTTTTCTTTTTCTTAGTAAATCCAATAAAGTTTCTTATATTCATTCATTTTCAAACGTGTGCAAAAATCTGGACGGATAGAAAAAGCAGGATGACATACGTACGTAAATCACAGTGTACAAAACGAACAACAGCACTTTCTCCAAACTTTCCCGTCCTTTTTCCCTCCAATACAAACAATGCGACATTAAAGTAGTGTAGACCTGATTAGCTATCATGTTTCCTCACACCACGCATTACCACCATCACCATCACCACCCCAAAAAAACCCAAGTGGAGTAAGGTTGAGAGTAAATTGTGTAAAAGTGGAGAAAAGCCAATCTCACCTGGCTCCATAAAAAGTCACTCTCTCGCACTTTACGACGATCATCCATCCACTCATCCCATTTTGCCCCATCCACATTTTACCTCACCCAAATCTTCTTTCCTTCATCAGGAAGAAGATCAATCCCAATCATCAATTTATTTCTAATTTCTAAATTCCTCATCGTAAATCATGTGGAAATTGGAGAAAGTAAAATAAAGTAAAGAACTAAAAGATGAAAACTCAAAGGAGGAGAGCGGGGCAGGAAATTAAAGACACACAGTTTCAAGTCTTTTCTTCTCTTTTCTTTCCGTTCTTTTTATATTATATATATGCCATATGTACATACATACATCTGGCATGGTCCCAAATAACATAATAACTATAACTATCTAACTTGCTCTTCTTTAAGCTATTATTACTTTCTGAACTGATGATCAGCTAATCTATCTTCATAAAATATTGCTTTCTTTGCCCCTTTAACCACACACTAGCTAGATATTAAATACTGTAAAAAGAATTCTACAATCATCCATATCCAGCCACTTTTGATTTGACTCCGTACTCCGTACACATCATATCTCATATTGGTTACGGGTCCGGTCTCTACAATTCGTTTCTCTATCAAATTAACAATAATCAAATAATGCATTCCACCTCCGCAAACGGTAACATTTCTTTTACATAAATTGCTCCAATTTAACCTTTCTTCTCTTCGATTTTACCCTTCGTTATCCTTTATCAATGTTAAGCTTGCATTTAATTTCGGAGAATTTCAATTACTACACCTTTTTCAAAAAATAATATGAATATGACCTCCATCCAATCCATCCATCCATCCAAATAAATAAATAAATAATCGATCTGCCATGTCATATCATGCCATGCACCATTTCTACCCCTTTCATAAAATAAATAAAATACAACTTGTTAAAAATCGCATTTCTCATTTTACTTTCTCTCGTCCCCTTTCACTTTGTCCCATATCGAATCAACCAGCAAACTTTCTCTTTGTATCAAACAACTTCACTTACCTGGATTGGATGCATTTTGACTTGTCGTATGAAAAATAAATCCCATAAAATAAAAATAATGTTTATTTCTCAAGTGTCACCTTTCTTTCCACAACTCACAAAGTTTAAATGACCACTCAAGAAGAATGGAATACCTATATATTTTGATGTAAATGTTAAAATTTAAGTCAGCAATATTTTCAACAAAAAAGTGGGAAGAACTAAATTTCAAATTCGCAAGTTTATTTTTGCACTTCAGAGAATCATTATGAATCAAATCAAGAACATGATAAAATAAAATGAAAGGAATAATACGTATTCGTCTTCAGAGTAACCTTCACATTTTGAGGCTTATAATCCTCTCGTAGTATAGAATAGAATATTAAACAATAATTATTGGGGAAATTATATTCTGGGGCGAAATAAGAAAGGACAGAAAACCATCACAATTTAACTCGTTTTATTATTATGACTATTATTATATTCTGATGCTAATAACGTATTCATAAGCTAGGAGGAGGTAGTAATAATGGGAGAAAGTTACCTTACTTAACTGCATATTAATTCCTCCTAATTACAACAAAGTGGACAAAGTAACGAAACAAGTAATCCACTCGTTTCCGACCATGCGGCCCTTCTATTACACAACTGCTGGCTCTTTTACCAAACCATAATAACACAGAAGCCCATCTTCATTCCGTTCCTTATTTACGTTCTGCATGTTATTATTCTTCATCCTAACAAATGTAGTGTCAAATTAGTAGGAATTACAGCACAAACTTAAAATATGAACGTAAATGGAAGTGAAATATCTCAACTTCCCTCACAAAATCAGTACACACACAACCAAGCGGAATCATAGTGAGGTTTCCACACATAATCCAATTCTTGAACCTGCTGAATTTATTCCTTCATTCACCACAGAACTCGAGCAATATCAATATACATACATAGAGTTGAGTGCTTGTATATTCTAATAATTTTCCTTCTTCGTCAATAAATAAAAAAGATGTGGCTGCTTTTGTACACACATATATAAACTATATATATAAACTATATATAGGTAATGTAATATACATACTACATACATAATGTGATGATTCTTTTCTTTCTGACTGTGCCACGTGTCCTTTGATCAGTAACGCATACAGAACAAGATCAAAGTTGTAGAAGAAAGAAAGCCATGTTTTTGCATTGACTTTGGGGTAAAATGGGACAAGCATACAACTTTCACTGTATATGTGGATAGTGGATATGCCAAGTCATCTCATTATTTGATACTTTTAGAAAAGTAATGAAATAGCTCAACTTACCTTTACTTTTTTTCTGTAGAATGAGATTTGCTTCCAGGAAATACACCTCAATAGGCAAAACTTCCTTTAGATTAGAGTATGGATAATGAAGATAGTCAGTCAGGTATTGCGCTTATGAGGTATTATAGTGTGGTTGGTTGGTTTGGTGGGTGTGTCCTCCTTTTTGGATGAACTCGATAATTGACTCAATTCCTGACCAAAATGTGGGTGGATTGGATTGTGGATGGACGAATTCTCCTTAATATCGATCTAGACATTCAAAGTGAGCAAGATTAAATAAAAATGCATGCGTTTCACCTTGCCCCCCAAAAATGAATAAGAACCTCTCAATTGAGGAGTGGAGGGAGAGTGGGGTTGACACCACCCTCCTCTCAACCACACCTTGAGTAACAAACAACTCACCTAAATGAACCCTACAAAATAATGATGAAAGAGTGGGAGAGCCAGGTAGGTATGGAGTATATAGGGTGTCGTAGATGGTGTCGTGGATGGAAGATGAGGTACCGAGTCGCCCAAGCGTTGTCTCCTCTGAACTTGTCGGGCTTCACTGTTCTCTAATTCTTAAATCCACCCAATATTTATACACCTCTGCTGCCTTTCTCCCTCGGCCTTTCTCCACAGTGAAATTACCACAAAACAATCATCCTCCACTGAATCACTCCTTGCATTCACGTACGCACGTACATACGTATATCCATCTTAAAAAGATGGGTGGGTGGGTGGATGGAATTAAGGGTTATGCTTTTGTACTCTACTTTGCTTTAATAAATGTGATATATCAGTATTTGCGCCTGTAGTTAGTCACTTTCTCTAATTACAAAAAAAGAAAGATGATGCCGACGAATGATCCAAATACTTACGGATGCCCTCGAAAATAATATATTTTGAAAATAAGTTCAGTGAACTAAACGAATATGCTTAAATAGAACGGAATCGAAATTCCACCTCACACCACCAACAAAACTGATAACAACTATGCACATGACCATACACACCCACCTTCTTTCTTGCCCTGCCTGTGCATACTCATTGTCAAAATAAATACAAATATCTCTTTGACCCTCTCCTTCTCCTAATGCCATTTTTTCTCTGTCCAATTACACCTCAACTAAAAAACTCTACTGCATCAACTTTCACTTTCGCCTAAGTTTCACACAGAATTCTTAAACGGAAAGGCCAACTTTTCACTCTTTTTTTGGGTGCACTATGGAAGTATTTGTGTGATACGAGACATACCTATAACTACGACACATCAATTATAGTCAATCTCATCTAATATGGTCCACCTTACCCCTTCGAAATCTCATTGAACCACATGTTACATAGAGTGTCACATTGCCTCTTGCTTTGTTTTCTCCAACTTTCTCTCTCTCTCTCTCTCTCTCTCTGTTTGTTTTCTCCAAAATATACATCACATCACACAAAGTGTAAAGATATCAAAGAAACATTTTCTCTGAGTTCTCTTCCCACAAAAGTGAGTAGTTCGTGGTGGGAAATGTTTGAAGAATAGTTTAAAAGTCAAAACTTGTCAATTAGAGTTTTAAGCATGTACACAACTTTCTCTCTCGACAACTTTCTGCTTGCTTTCTCTCTCATTAACTTATTGGCGTGCATGCGTAGTTAGTGGATTGAAGTGCTTTTATTAGCTCACAAACCAACCACTCAAAGAAAGAAAGAAGCAACAGGCACCACTGGCACCAGACATGATCAGACGTACACGTACCACTTTCTTACAATTAATTAGTATGTGAAGCGTCACGCCCCATAAACATGTAACCTTGAGGGCATAATAAATTATACAAAAAATCTGGAATCAGCCATGTCTTCGAAAACGGCAGGTAGGGTGTGCTAAAATTTGGTTCTTATTTTCATTCATGTTCAATTTAATTACAAATAATTTAGTTTCAACAATAGAAAATATGAATATAATTCAAAAATTAAACAAGGAATTATTAACTAATTAATTATTTAATTAAAACAAATTATGGAAACAACATTATAAAGAAGTAAACTAAAATCGGTACGGTAACACAACATGATAACAATTTACAATTGATACTAAAAAGAATGGATTATGACTGATGATGATAATCACTCCTCGATAAGTGGGAGCCAGAAGGACTGAAATCCAATACATATAAACTAATTATAAGGTCATCTGTGTAAATGATAATAAGGGGACTTACCATATTAGTACAAGCCGTAGCCATCATCATGTATTTAGGGTTGAACTGGACACATTGCACAGGACCTGTGTGATCCCCATTCAGAACTGACACCTGTAACAACAAGTAATATTTGATTAAGTAATCATGAAACGAAATTCATGAGTGACTGTGTGGTGGAGGGTGGTTGCAAAAATAAAGAATATGTATAACCCTACCATATATTATTGAAACCATTTATATCTTCGCAGTACCCTCTTCACTCTTGGCATGCGGCAATCTTTCTCTGTTCATCTAACCACTCCGAATGAGCCTTCATACGGATTTCATTCTCCACCTTCTTGGGCAGTCTTTCACTTCCCCAACTTTTAAGTAGAGCCTTGTAACAATGACCACAGACAGATTCACCCTTATCTACGCACACCAAAGTACCCGGGGTTCTGAGGGTCTGTATCCAAACACAGTACTGGATTAAGCCCGACGTGGCAGAGAGGGCATGGTGGAGAGATGGGTTCATGCCGAAAGGGGTGTGGCACAACCAGCATGCCGCACTTTTGAAGTGAGCAGAGGGTGGAGTGCTCAACATGGAGGTGAGGGCGTGGGGTGTGGGTGGGTGGAGATGAAATTTGTTGGGTACAAAGAAACTCATGGTCAAATACTGAATTGACAAATTAAGGATGTTATCTACACACTGACTTCACTCGGACAACTAAAAGCTAGAAGATTTCTATATCTTAAATTTATATCCCATCCCGTATCTGTTTCTCAATCTAATCTAATCACTCACATTCTGTCTATCTTCTTACTCAATTCTTACAATCCAGACAACTCTCCACTCTCTCTACTCTCTACCACTTACCACCACCATAACTTATTCACCACATCTTATCTTTTGTCCTTACCTTATGCCCGTGTTCCGCATTCCAAACATGAATCAACCCATCTGTACTTCCAGAAAAGACAAATTGCGAATCCGGGGAGAAGGATGCTTCAATGTGCAAATTCTTATTGTTAACAAAGCCCGCAAAAGTCTGAAGTGGAGAACCGTGAAATGCATCCACCAAACGAATAATGGACCCATAACTGCAAATCATGATCATTTTCCCATCTGGCGAAAATTTTAACGATGCCCACTCGTTATCCTTTTCATATGCGAATTTAAACGTAGAAAAGGGACCCTAAACCACAGAAATATCATACCAAAAATAAATTACCATTTTCTTTAAAACCAAACCAACAAGAAAGACATTAACTAGACGTCTTGCCTTATCAAATGATCTTAAATCATACAACTTGACACTCTCGTTATTCACTCCTGCCGCAAAGATAAGCCCTTCGGGGTCAAAGGCTGCCACTGGTTTTCCCAAGAGGTGCATCAACCCTTGACAATTTGGAGACCTCAAGTCCCACAAACGTAACGTTTTATCCAAACTTCCAGATAAGAAGGTATCATCCATCGGTGACATACACAGGGTCGTCACCTTTTTTGTATGACCAGGGAAATAGCGCAAATATTTGTTATCGTGTAAAGATAAGTAACGGATGGTATCGTCTATCTTGGTTGAGGAGTGAACTGCCGTGTTTTTCGCGTGAGTAAAATGGATAAGGTCCACTCCATACTTTTTTGAGTTGAGGGTACGTTTCTGCCTGAAACGGGCAAATGTTTAATTAAATAACTACAAATAAATGGAATAAGCATATCAAATAAAGGACCATTCCGAAACTCAATTTCTGTGCAGGACTCACGTTCCCTTTTCACAATCATAAATAACGATTTGGTCATCTTCTGCCGAACTGATGAGCAAATCCCCCTGTGGAGCGAAACACATGGAGTTTATTCTATCCGTATTTTCGCGAAATACTTTCGCTACTCGGAATTTGCGAATTACGCCATCCACCAACTTCATCCCCCTCTCTTCAATCCGGTCTTCTATAGATTTCGGATCCATCCCCATGATATCGGTTTGCAATGTATTTCACTCAATTCAGATCACACCCAGTTTGCACTTGGATCAATACTACCTTTCTGGATTTCTTCGTCTTTTTTAATTATTAATAATGGCTATTTCCGGTGGATTGAGGACGAAATATTAGAAACAATAAGAAATTTGACTGGCTGAGCACAGTTTGGTTATGTTTTATTTGTTGATGGAAGAGCCGGAAAGAAAACAAAAATTCAGTGGTGGTGGGCTCCGATGATGATGTTGGGAAATGAGAGAAGGTGAAACCATGACATTTTAATATATCAATTATGCAAACTGATAGAAATGCGACCTTTTATTTGTAGTATATAATTTTTATAATTTCATTCAAATATCATAAGTTAGGAATCTTAACAAAAATAGGTTTTTGTTTGGTTGGTTTGCATGCAGTTCTTTGGTTAAATTTCAGTTTTGGTAAAGGCAAACTTTAAAAATGTCTGAATCTGAAAATTAGTGATTTTGGTCAATGTTGTGGCAGATTTTTAAAATCATCTACATAATAATTTGTGGTTCTGGGACGGAAGCAGAGATGGCTTTGTGCGGAAGAACCTTACCACCATTGATATACACTTCATCGGCCACGATGACATCTTCCCCCAATACTGTCACGTTCTCCATTCGCACCCACTTTCCTATGACACAGTTCCACCTGAATGAAGGTGAATTGAGGTATGAACAGGAATAATGTGAGTCTTAATAAGGTGGACCTCCAGTGCTTACCCAACAATAGAAGAATCCAACCAAGAATGCGACTGAATTTTGGATCCCTTCATGATTGTTGAGCGTTTAATACAAACTCCATCCTCGATATGTACATCTGGTCCAATTGTCACGTTTGGCCCGATCCTACAATTACTCCCGATCTTGGCAGTAGGATCCTTGAGTAAAAAACATTTTTTTTGTGAAGTTGCCTTTTTAACTTATGACACCTTATGCCTCATACTTCTCGAATCTTTTTTCACTTACAACCAGCACATTACCAACAATTCCCTCCCCAGTCGCCAACTTGACGCGTCCTTTCTCCTTCAACGATTGCAGGTATAGGCACATCCCCACCAAGAAATCTTTCGGTTGCCCAATATCCATCCAGTACCCCTGAAGTTGGAATGCATACAAATTTCCAGAATCTGCCATTGCGGGGAAAATCTCTTTCTCGATAGAAGTTGGTTTCACCTACAATAGCACAAAAATAGAGGTCATACATAAGCGCAGTGTGAATGTTTGTTATATCAAAATCCACCTCAATCCTATCCAAAACACTCGGATTGAAAATATACATTCCAGCATTAATCTTATTCGACACAAATTCCTGAGGTTTCTCCACGAAGCGTTGAATTTGTCCATCGTCGCTACAAACAACGACACCATATTTGCTTGGTTCTTCCACCTTAGTTACTACAATTGTGCCCTCTTTTCCATGACTCTTGTGAAACTGGACCATCTCTCTAAACGGGAAGTCACAAGTGATGTCGGAATTTAAGACAAAAAATGGCTCTGGATTTGCGGAAAGTACATCTCGAGCTAGGGCTAAAGGTCCTGCGGTGCCGAGTGGTTCAGTCTCATGCGAAAAGATTAACGTGATCCCAACCTAATCCATACAATCAAATATTAAATTATATCTGACACCTTCCCTATATAATAATCTTCGTTTTGTTAATATTTACCTTATCAGCATAAGAACTAAGCTCTTGTTCCATCTCTTGAGCACGATAAGAGACTGCTAGCACGACTTGAGTGACACCAGCCTCTACTAAGGCATCCAGCTGATGTATGAGGATCGGTTTATTGGCGAATTCGACAAGGGGTTTGGGCCGAAAAAGGGTCAGAGGACGGAGTCGCGTGCCATAGCCACCAACTAAGATTAACGCCTTCATATCCCCGATGTTGGATGATTCTGTGCAACAAAACAAAAACAATAAATTAAATTAAATTAAATATCAACCACTCTGCAATTATTACGATCTGCATAATGCTCGTGCAAACAATACAAACTCTCATTAATTTCCATGCAAAATCTACCAATTATTTCCCTTTATTTACCTGAAGTCCTCATCCTATCTACTTGTCGATAGACCCTTATGTGTCGAACAGTTACAGCCCGATCAGACTACACCTTCTTCCTAATACCAACACCAGAACAACAAGAAACACACTGGCTTATTAGTGAGACAGAGGACACAAATCACACATCATCATTATCAACCAATTAATATTGCATTTTACATATTAGTCAACACACACCTACACCTCCACCCCACCCAGCACAAACTGGTACAAAATTTGCAATACCCCAAATCATGGCATCATTCACTTACTTACACACTCACCTTATCAAATCGGACCGGGGATGGATAAGCACGCAAGCAACCAATTAATTGACAACAGCAGCACAAAGCATAACATATGACGATGACTTCACTTCACTTTTTATTGTGCTTCTTTGCTTTGTGCTTTGCTTTTGCCTGTGTGAGTTGGCTATGCTGAGCTGTCATAGTAAAACACACACACAACCACCGGTGCGGTGGGTGGTGGTGGGTTATCTTTAGCTCTCTCTCTCACAGCTTGACTGCCAACTAACAATCACTGTTCGCCAACTTAAGCAACACACCCCAGACCACCACTACCTACTTACCTACTACTGTCGTCGTCTCTCTCTGCCTCTAACCAACACAGGAGAGAAGAGAGTCAGCAGCCGGTGGGAAGATTATCCAATCCACACCACTTGTCAATTAAATGTGGTTCCTTCCTGTGCCTCCCATTTTAATTAATTAAAAGGAAGCTATTGAGTCTTACACATTCCTCATCATATTTACCTTCATAAATAAATCTCCCCGATTTTTAGAAAATTTATAGAAAGAAGGGTGGGTGGGAAAGAGTAGGAAGGAAGGGTGTGACTCCCTGCTGCTAAGACTACTGCTGGTATAAAACACTTTCATCAAAATCAAGACACAAGATGGTAAGTTGGTAAAAGCATTTGTTTAAGGTTTAATTCCATCCGTCCATTCATTTCACATAATTAAGTATGATTAGACACATTGCTTTCTTGATTTGTGCAGCCTACCGGACCACAGCTGGGTTCACCACCTGACGAACAAGATAAGTTATTGGATGAAGCCCTCGGAATTGTAAAGATGCAAGCCTTCCAAATGAAACGTTGTTTGGACAAGGGTCGTCTGATGGACGGGTTAAAACATGCATCCACAATGTTGGGTGAACTTAGAACGTCAATGCTCTCTCCGAAAAGTTATTACGAGCTTTGTAAGTGAATCTTGTGACATAAATTTATTTCACTCATGGTTCGTGGTGTTATTCTGTTATTATCATGTTTCTTATCCTTGTTCAGATATGGCTGTAACCGATGAACTACGTCACTTAGAAATATATCTGGTGGACGAGTTCCAAAAAGGCCGACAAGTGTCTGATTTGTATGAACTTGTGCAATATGCAGGGAACATTGTGCCACGACTGTAAGTTCCCTCCATTTATGAATGTAATCTGTATTTATGCATAATTATGACTTGTATATCCCTTATAGCTACCTATTAATCACTGTTGGTCTCGTCTACATCAAGACGAAGCCCGTCCTTTGCCGCGACGTTTTGAAGGACATGGTGGAAATGTGTCGCGGTGTTCAACACCCTTTGCGTGGCCTCTTTCTCCGTAATTATCTTCTACAATGTACCCGAAATGTGTTGCCAGACGTCCCCGATGTTATAGAAGGAGTAGAATCCACACAAGCTGCCCCCATCACAACTCCCACCAACACTTCCTCCATACCATCTACAGGCATCCCTGAAGAATCCGAGGGATCTGGTGGCTCTGTTCAGGACTCGATTGACTTTGTCCTTATGAACTTTGCCGAAATGAATAAATTATGGGTGAGAATGCAGCATCAAGGCCACTCTCGGGATAAGGATAGGAGGGAAAAGGAACGACAAGATTTAAGAATCCTTGTTGGGACAAATCTTGTGAGACTCTCACAGTTAGAGTGTATCGATTTAGAGCGATATACCAAAGTAAGAATAATAATTATCTCTTATGTTAAGGACCAACTTCACCTATCATATTCCATATTTACACTATAGAGCGTGCTGCCCTCGCTTCTCGAACAAGTGGTTTCCTGCAGGGATGCCATTGCACAAGAATACCTAATGGAATGCATTATCCAAGTTTTTCCTGATGACTTTCACCTTACTGCCCTTCATTCGTTTCTTCAAGCTTGTGCAGAACTACAGCCCGCTGTCAATGTGAAGAACGTCATCATATCACTTATAGATCGCTTAGCCACTTATACTCAGCGATCTAAGGAAGATTCCTCCGGCCCTGGAAGTACCCCCAATGCTTCCAGCCTCCCTGAAGATCTTCAGCTCTTCTACATCTTTTCTGTCCAAGTGGCACAAATCATCATGGTAAGATTAAGATTTAATTGATTATTAATAATAATAAAATTAATATCCTTCAAATGAAATATAATCTACTCCTCTCTTTCAGTCAAAACCAGACATGCCCTCTGAAGACATTGTCGCCCTTCAAGTATCACTCATCAACCTAGCCAACAAATGCTACCCTGACCGTGTCGATTACGTTGACGATGTTTTAGGAAAGACATGTGAAATCTTTAATAAATTTAATTTGGAGAAAATCTCTGGATCTTCACCAGTTGGTCGGGAGCTGTTAAAGTTGTTGAAAATTCCCGTTGATAATTATGATAACGTTTTAACCCTTTTAAAATTGGAGCATTACGGGAACCTTTTGGACTTTATGGATTACGAAGGACGCAAATGTATTGCAGTCTATTTGATGAATAATGCCTTGGAGAATGAGACTAGGATTGGCACCTCAGAGCAGATCGATTTCATGCTAGGATTGATTAACCCTCTAATTCAGGATCAGGCTGATGCTCCTTCCGAGCCAGGAGATCCAGAGGACTTTGCAGAAGAGCAGTCTCTCTTGGGAAGGTAAGCCAAAAAAATGTTACGGGTCGTATTTATTTACATATTTTGACATGATGTACAAGCATTATTTTTACTTCAGGTTTCTCCACCTCCTGTCATCCGATGATGCCGACGAACAATACATAATTCTCAATACGGCAAGACGACATTTAGGCACCGGTGGTGTGAAAAGGATCCCTTTTACGCTACCGCCTATCGTATTTGCCGCGTATAGACTTGCTTTTAAATATGCAGAGATGAAGGAGGAGGTACTTAAAATTAAAGCTTATCCCTAGCCTTTATTTTAACTTAACATTTTTCCAGGACGACAAATGGGAAAAGAAGTGCGGAAAAATCTTTCAATTCTGCCATGGCACGATTGTCGCGTTGACAAAGGCAGAACTCGCAGAACTGCCACTTCGTCTCTTTCTTCAGGGTGCTTTGGCCATCGCACAAATCCCTTTTGAAAACAGGGAAACCGTTGCCTACGAATACATGTCACAGGTGAGTGGACCCACCACAATTTCATATAAATGATAATTGTTGCTAATTTATTCCCTTCGTTCATATTCAGGCCTTCTCTCTTTATGAGGACGAAATCTCGGATAGCAAAGCCCAACTCGCTGCCATCACTCTCATTATCGCCACACTTGAACAGATTGGCTGCTTTGGAGAAGAAAATCATGAACCTCTCGCTACAAATTGTGCCCTTGCAGCGTCAAAATTGTTAAAGAAACCTGACCAAGCTCGTGCTGTGGGGATTTGTTCACATTTATTTTGGTCAGGGAAGAGTGTTGCGTCTAAGGGATTGCCGGTAAGGGTATCAAGAAGCCAAAATAAATTATACTGCTGATACAAGGCAGTCAAAGACAACCGTAGTTCTTATCAGATGTTTGGTACCGCGACGCGACCAAGATTGAAAGGGCTAGACCCTAAAACCCCTGTTATCGCGCGATTTTTCAATCATAGCGCAACTAGGACTTCTCCAACGAAATGGAATCCAATAAAATACAAGGAAATTATGGTAGTCACGGAAGTTATACAACGTGAACTGACAACGTCGACCTTTTATAGACCGGCATACATAGGTGACAGGGCAATAGATGGTGTGATTTTTACGGGAGATCTAGCTAGATCGGTATAAGTCGAGCTTAATTTCCGAAGTATAAGACTATACCTGACTGAACCCGATAATAACTATGGTCGGCTTATCTACCTTGAATTTGATGGATGATACGTTTTAGTGGATGCCTAAAACTCAAAATTATTTATATCCATAGATCCGTGACGGTAAACGAGTCCTAGAATGCCTAAAGAAGGGTGTTCGTATTGGATCGCAATGTATGGATGCCCTTATGCAAGTTCAACTGCTTGTGGAATTACTCAACCACTACATCTACTTTTTGGAAAAGGGAAATGAAGAAATATCCGGAACTTTATTGAACCAATTATTATCCAAAATAAGAGCAGAACTACCCAATTTAGAAATTAATGAAGAAAGGGACCAGATTTTTAAGCATTTTGACAATACAAAAGACCACATTAGACTGGGGCAAGGAACCAAACCGGTCTTGGGCGAAGTTCAGTTAGAAGAATGATAAACGCGCAACAGCAAAAATCAGAATTACCTTTACAAAAACGAAGAAATGTACCCGAGGGACGGACGGCCATAATAATTCCATGCATAAATAAAGACGCTAAGGCTACAAGCGTTTGACTAACTGCAATCAGATTATAATGAAACTATGAAATAATTAGATGGTTTAGTTAATTAGAATATCAAATTAATATCTTGTTTATATCATTTGTTGTACTGATTGTCATTTAGAAATTATTAGTAACAAATAAGAAAGAATGCACGCGAAAGAGTGTTATTTAACATTGATCACATTGCGTCATTTTAAATCTCACTTTTAATCTAATCTCGCCAATGATGTCCACACCCACGTTTACAGCACTCGTAGAAAGTCGTCATAGGTTCATCAGCACTTCTTGTTTGCATCTGATAGAAATATGCTTCCTTGTGTTGACATTGAGGACACAAAATCTCAGTCTTCTGGCGATGCTCGTTTGCCTTGGCACTCTGGACAATTTGCTCTTCGTCATCCTCATAGGACTGTATGCAGAAAAGAGGGCAAAATTAGACTACGCATACGTCCCTCCCGTAAGAAGGGTGCGTCCTTCCGCCCACTTCATAACTATTTTTCTTACCGCCTCTTTAAAAGTGAGATATCTATGCCTCTTCAAAATGGGTCTATTATAAGGACAAGTCGCACACTTCCATCGCCAACATCCCTCCGTTTTTGGTCTTAAGTTTTGATGCACTTGTAAGAGGTTACTGCACCAAGGACAAAACTTGAACTTTTTATTTACCACGCTACGTCGTTTGTCATCATCATAATCTTGTCCCTCCTCCCCCTCCTCGTCCTTTTCAATGACAACTTTACTCAAAAGGGCCAGAATAGCTGCAGATCGTTCCGTCAGGGTAGACACAGGTGGAGGAAGAAACATGGTGGGTCCTTCGGGTTTCTCTGCTTTGATGTTCTACAACAATAATCAAACAATTAATCAAATCACATATCTGATGACTTTGGTTCTAATTAATGTACATTTTCGGACCCGCACCAGTTGATCCTCCTCCGGCTCTTCCTCTTCTTCCTCCTCCTTATCCGTCCCTTCTATCTTCTCCTCTCCTTCCCCAACTCCAGTCCCCACCCACTTCACCTCCTCCCCATCATCATCAATCATCCCTGTAATGAGGGGCTCCTTTTCTACAGCATTTTGATAGCAGTGTAAATCGTAGATCAGGTTCCTCATAAATTCAGGGTCCATTATTTCTCCACTCATCCTCGTCACTTGGAATTAGATACTGCACAACAATAACAATTATACTACTATTACATTATATTCTTTTTCGAAACTTTACTTCAACCTTCTGACTTACCGGGTGCCGGGTAATAAATAAATTGCACTTTGAACCCAAAAAAAGTGATATTATTGAGATTGAAGGGTACCGGGATCCCTCACATGTCCTGCAAATCTCTACCAAAAACCATGTGATGTCTGTTGCGGGATCTTCTCCACGTATTATTATAGGCTCCAAAAAACCAACCAAATTGAACCACACACACACACAGCACACAGACATACACACTACTTTCTGCTGCCTCATACTCCATCCCAAACTCAACAAGCCTTTCAAATCTACTAAAACTTTCAATTTTTTATAAAGTTAGCTACGTTCCTCCAGAGTTTTCGAAAATTATCAAAATCTGCACTTTTTGAAGCTCAGCCCAAAAAAGAGGATTTCATAATAGACAAAAGTCGAGGATCATCATTAATTAATATTAATAATAATAATTCATAATTGATTGCGAATGATAAATAAGTTGTCTCCAATAACTTTGGCTTGGTTTCATCGAAATCAGTTCTTATCATTTGCTGGGTTGAATTGGATTAAATGCTGCTGGTCTGAAGAAGGCAAGGGTCAGGTCAGGGTCTGAGTTTGCTGAAAATTGCATCGTAACTGTTATCCGAGAGGACAATAGAGGACACGGGAAGGAAGGAAGGTTATCGTCACTCCTCCCCGTCCGTAGACTGACCCAGTTCACAGTTACGTCTCTTTGTTGTCGGGGGTGCCAGGGAGGGAGGAAGGGAAGGGAAGGGTCGTGTGGGTGCCTAAATTTCGAGAGAAATAATAAATACGTAGGAAGGAATACAAATAATAATAATAATTAACCAAGTGACTTAATTAAAGACGAATAACGAAAGAAGAAGAAAAAGTGATCATGTCATCTTCTAAACGAGGTAAGAAAACAATTAATTAATAAGTATCATCATCAGCTCACATAATATCGTGAAAATAGTGCATGTAAAATCTTTTCAATTTTGCACATTAATTAACCTTCTCCGTCCATCCAGAAACAAAGTCACTTTATGCTTTGTGGCCAATATTCTTTATTTATTATTTTGCACACTTTCTTTGATATTAATATTAATAACAGACTTACTTGATAATCTCTTGCAAATTCTGACGTAATATGCCGAAGAAGTCCGGCATTCTTCCTTTGACAAAGTTGTTGTTACGCAAACCCTTCTTGGTAAAAATATCGTTCGTGTCGAGAATAACGTCGTGAGGAGTATTATATGGTGAATGATTGTAGTGGATATGGTTTGCATGTCGTGTCGTCGGCAGCTATTTATTTAGACCGTCAATTAAATCCAACTCACTATATACTGCTGCACTATCTATCTCTCTAGTTTAACCAACCAAACCTCCCAGTCCTCCTTCGGTATGGGTTAATCTAGTCTGATTATCTTTGCATATTTGCATCCTCCATTTCATAAAATTTACCCATGTTCCCACCCACCTCTGTAATTAAGTAACCGCACCATTCTTTCTTAGGATTAGTAAGGGTTGTTTGTTAACTACTAATGCCGTGTTTTTTGTGGTTCGGTTCTTCCTCCTCTCCTCCAGTAATGGCCATCCGTGCAAAGAGGAAGCATCGCAAAGTTCTCCTATCAAAGAAGTTAGCCGGCGGAGGGGGCTCTAATAACAAAGGCGTCGGTGGAAGGCATGGAGGATCACCCCGAGGAAGGGACGTCAATCATAGTCGGTAAGCACGACATATCTTTCTACAACTTCTTACTTATCATCATCATCATGAATGACGCGTTTATCTTTCTGGTATGGATGGCTTATCCGCCACCATTATTCACTCACTCCTTGCTTATCATCACGGATAATTTCATGCTGCCCTAACACCTTATCCTGCAATTTCTGCCTGTCATCGACAAAATACATATGTAACATTGACCTTCGTTTAAATAACTAAAACTAAACTAATCCCAATTTTCCTAATCCTAATCCTCCATACAAACTTGTTCGACCTTTCCATACCCTACAACTCAACTACTCAACCAAGTCAGAATATTGATAGATTAGATATCGATTATGACATATCGACACCTTTCTGTTGCCATGCATCATGCCAAGCAACCGCCGCATCGCATGCATATGCATTCATTTGTATTTTCATAGACGACCCACATCCATCCACGCCACATCGTCGTGTTACTTATGGTCACGTCATCTCTTTTCCACGTTTCTCCACATTATTCTCTTTCTTTACTTTTCCTCTAATAATATCTGCATCAATACCACCATCAGACAATGCAAAGCGCCCAGTCCAGTAGTCCACTCTACTTTCTCCCCTACATACTCACTCATGCCCTACAAAAGAGAGAAGAAAGAAAGGTGTGAAAGGTGTGAGAAATCAGACAGGTACAATACACCGAAATTTGTCCTACTTTACTACTTCTTTTACTTGTTGTTATTTGTGGATGGATGAAGCCATACATAAATACGAGACAAGGTGGACTGGACATGTACATCATATTATGGTTATAATAATATTAGCAGCAGCCAGAAGAGTGAAAAGAGGTTGGTTGGTTACTAATAGGAGCTTTAATAGTAATGTGATGATTCTTGGTTTATGGTTTTTGGTGGTGTGATGTTATTGTTATGATTATCGATCCAATCAGAATGAGACGGATGGAAAATGGATGGAGTGGACAGACATGGAAAAATAATATATTAATATTATATTGTTAGGAAGGAAGGAGTGGAAATTTGTCCATTATATTTTATTATTATGTTCTCATATTTCTCTGTTACATTGGAAAATGCATGCTGGGAAGTAGTAGGGAAGCTTGATCTTTTAACAAAAGAGTTTCAATTTTGATTTCTTAGCATTCTCATTTTATTACCTTTAAAACCATGGTTTAATACAAAAAGTCAGTTCCTAAACTTAAGCAGGTTTTATCTAACAAGAAAGAATATTCACGAAATAATTGATACATAGTTGAGAAAAGGAGGAAATAAATGGAGATTTGATGCATTCACCATCATACAACTTACAAAGTTTAGACCCCGAACATTTTCCTATATGAGAAAGTAATCAGGCTTAGTAAACGAATGTAAAGAAGGGGTGAAACAAAGTGTTTTGCTCTGGCATATTGCTGTGCATATTGGTGTGAGTACAATCGTGCAACGCAATACAGCCCGGCTCCTTTTGCCCCCATATCCATGTCAACTTTAACCACACTCAATGTATGTGGGAGTGTTCTTGGTTCGGGTAAAATGATTCATGTTGTTTACTGATTCACGTCGAACACAATCTCACGTTACCCCTATTGATAATTGACCACACCCCCTTTTCATGTGGTGGTGGTTTAACGTCAAAGCGGCCTACACCATTAGATTCGTCTCGAAAAATCATGTTAGAAACATGTGTCATGGTGTTTTGACACGTTTAACTCCTCCTCCTTCATATGGGTAGATGCTCCTACCCCTAAAGTATAATCCCCCAAAATTTGAAGGAAATCGGAGAACATGAAAAAAATTGACCAAAGACCCCCCTTTGGAAGATTCCAAAAATTTCATGTTTTTTGCCACTCCCCCCGAGGGGTGTGACCCACGGTGCTCATCCTCGAACTTGTCCGAGCCCTTGACAAAAGAAACGTGTGGACCAAATTTCAAGTCCCTATGCCAAACCGTTCAAGCACCAACAGACAGACGGACAGACAGAGCAAAATCATAAAGGGGGTTTCACCCCTTAATAACGATAGTCAATGATTAGCTAGTTCCAATACATTTTATTGTGTAACATTTATAAAGCATTGAAATAAGCCATCTTTCCATTTCATCGCATGATCCGAGTGCTTTATTCTCCATTTCCTTCTTACAAACCCCATCTTCTTATCTCATATAAGTAGCAATAATAACTCACTGCACCCTTAATTAGCATAATCTTCTTTCTCTATACCCTTCTTATTCTGATGATTACTATTCCGAGCACAATACATACAATCCTACTCATTCACCTTTTGTTCCATAAATACCCAATTTCCCTCTCCTTCACAACCACAAGAAACCCGGAATAAACCAAATATTCACCTTCACAGATATTACATAATATATATTATTTCTTTCTATCCATCCATTCTATTTTTTAACAAAGAGAAAGTTTCTCTAACCCCGGCATGACACTTACATACAAACGAAATCTGGCTTAACTAGCAATGCGAGGGCATGAAGGCTCTGCGTCTGGTATTCTGGAGGATCTGACACAAAGCATACCAGCTCTATATGTATGTAAACAATAAAATATGAAGAAAGTATGTAGAAAGGTAGAAGATAGAAGAAATATTGCATAGGGAATCTACATACTATATAGGGTCACCCGTAACGCAGATGGTTGATCTTGCTTGATAGGAGGGGGCTGCTATTGGAAATTCTGAGCGTAATACTGTGGTGTATGTGCATGGTTTATGTCATCCGTACTTGTTTTGCAGGGTTGTTCAATTTTGAGAATGATGGAATAAGGGGTTAACCATTTCTCGCTGGTCAGATCATTATCAACTTTATACACGAATTTTTTAATGTTGAGAATTTTTTAATGTTGAGAAATTCTTCGGATAGTAACCCTGGTTATGGCTAAGCAAATTTTCATGTACTAGAAAGAAGTACATGAAAATTCGGATTTTAAGCAAATACTTTATCAAAAAAAATCTTTCAAAAAGTTTCATGTAAAATAAAAGAGAAAAGAAATTCAGATGAAAAAAACACCTTTTGTCCATCAAATTGAGATAACAAAAAGGAATAGCAAAACAACAACTAACTGATATTTGACCCTTGACTACAACAACAAGAAAAGGAAAACCAGCCGTGTCAGTTTTATTTAAGCAAGTATACTGTTGCGGAGTGGATTAATGGTGGCGTGCTTGTCTTTGTTTGCATGTCAAAAGCCAAGACGGACAGGACAGTAGTCAAGTCAAGATGATAAAAAGTTGGAAACAAGTTGGTCTGGAGCTCAATCTCTTCTCTTGATATTATTGTGTTTGACGTGTGAACAAATATATATCATCTCCACTTTCACTTCAATCCAACAAGAATTCCGCACTCATCAGGGAAAGGAGTCAAATTGAAATATGTCCTGATTGTATTTTGTTGTTTCTTCGGTTCATTCCTTCCTTGAGTGTTCTTTATAGTTAGCTTGTCTCATATTTGTTAGCATACTGAGTGTCACAAAGAACATATTCAGTACCTGGAAATGTAAAGTAAATGTCAAAAACCTACCAAATTTGTCAATGTGGACAAGTTAGTTTGAATTGGGTATTGTTATGCGCTACATAACAGCATTACATATGTTTTACCTGACAGACAGGTAGGATATATTCTTATAAATAAAAATGGAAGGGTCACATGCACTAATATAAGAGGAATCTAATCTATAACAAGAATTCTCATTATGATCTGCATGCACTCATTATAACTCTTTCTATCTTTGTGTCACTTTTTTAACGGGGAAACTGATGAAACCAAAATCAACAAGCAATGGATAGAACTTTCTCTTTGTGCATAATTAGCAACTTTCTTTATTAGCGTTGTGTTACTGCTCTTGTTGCAATAGTTTGTCCCGAGTTTCCATTTATTCTTTTACGTCGTTGTTGATTAATAATTCCAGCTAGCTATGTATTAGTCTTTTGTATAAACTCGTATTTCCACACTTTTAGTATTTTTAGTTTGCCACTGAATTGACACTCTAAATTTTATCGATCTATACAACCTTAACAATAAACTCTGTCCTAAATTCTTCAAAAACATTTTCTATTTTTTTTTCTACTGAATGCACTAAACGTATAATTGACAAATTTGTATTACAATTATATATGTTCCAAGGATACAATATGTAGCGATGAGGGCTGCGGCTATATCGTATGAATAAAGAAGAAGATTGAGTGATTGATTTGATAGTTTGCCACTGAACCCGTCCACACCCACACATACACACACGTAGTAAAGGATGACACAACAAGGATATGAATTCCCTGGATAAGATGATGAAAGGCAAATCTATCATCTGATCTAACTAACAGACACATAACATACTCGTATAATACAATTCAATGCAGACGGTAAAGGATCTTTAGGTAAAATTGCAGCATATCACGGTATGAAAGAGTGACACACGTACATTACATAGGTGTATGCATTTTGGCATAGCCTTGTATTTGTTGGCCACGCGCGCGACACTTTTGCTTTCTCTCTTCGATTTATAATTGATACAAGTATCTGCTGTCTGTCAGTATGGTACTTATGGTAGTTATCATCACATCCCTGAGAAAACAAGTGGATGTTACAAGGAAAATGGTCATGTCATTCCAGAGATTCACCGAAGGACCGCAGGACCACCCGACCCCTTGTGTCAAAATATTGCGTGTAATACATATGCCATGCATGCCATATACCTATATGTATGTAGGTGTAGGTACCTATGTATGTATTGGATGCATGGTTCTACTTTTACTTGCTTTTGTCGTCACACACACATCTGTCCCCCATTCTTCTTCTTTCCTCTTACAACCTGTCACTATTATTATTTGATCACCTTCTTGGCCAACTAATAACACACTAAACGACTCATCACCATTTTCACCACACCAAATTGGCCAGCAATAACATAATGGAACATAAGAAAGAATGACCCTCACATCAAAGCTCTTACCACATGAAATACAGATACTATATGTATGCTGACATACTTATCCATCCATGTGGATTTGTTTCGTACTCCGTTCCGTCAGTGCTGGTGCGTCTTGTTTTGAGTTATTATTACTTTCCGAACCCAAGGCTAGCTAAATCAAGCTAAAGCTTTTAGTTATAAGCGTGCAGTACTGTTACACGATTGGAATAAGCAACCAACGCAAATAATTCTACTTATTCGCAGCACATCGTCATCATCATCCTTCCGAGCATTCATACCGATACTCACCCTTCCTTTAGCAAACCCTTCCTTCCTTTTTCTTTTCTGCATTTAGTTAACTATAACCTCTACACTGACTTATATTTGTCTCACGCTAAATGAACTCAACTCGGTCGGCCTATGATGATCGTATCAACAACAACTAACTAACTAACATCCGACTCCTACTACTATATGCGAATTGTGTGCAAGGCATTTATGTAAATATACGTCTATCTCTCTCTCGGTTCCTCTTTTTGACCCATTAACTAAGTATTTTCTCTCACTGTGCATCGTCTGCTTTGCTTATTGCTTCTTGTAACGCCGCACTTCCAAACATTAATTCAAATCATATCATTCAATGCAATCCACCAGCCAAACAAAAAAACACGACAATAATATTTTCACACTTGCACGCAAAACAAGAAGGCAGGTTAGGTTAGGCTAAGAAGTAATCAGAAATTGATAGTTTCCTTCAAGTTTGTAGTAATAAGTGCACGCTAATTAAGTGAGTGAAATTAGAAAAGTTTGAATTAAGGGTACCATCAGGTTCCTCCTCGGAGGAATCTAGACCAGTCCTGGATTATTTTCTCATGCCCACCACCACCAGTTGGAATATTATACACACGTATAACAAAATAAGAAAGCATCCTTTCTCTATTTCCCACTTTTATCAGTATGACAATAAGGTCACAAGTTGCAGGTAATAAAAATGATCTTATTCTTGTACTTTCTCCGTCGCAATTTTGATGTTCTGCTACCAAACTTATTTGTAATTAATTAGTAGTTTATACATATGTTTCCATCCTCCACATTACACGCACCATGTAATGTAGATGGATTTGAACCTGTGCTTATTATACTTGAACAAAGCCCACTCACTCATCCTGACTAAGAACAAAGAAAGAAAGAAAGAAAGAAAGAAAGAGGTAATAAATTGAAGAAAATCAGAGAAGTATCAAATTCTGTCCAAATTTAATCAACTTGTCAACGACGTATTTTTGGAACTCAACTAAACTCAACCACTGCCTGACTGAACATTTGTAATAATAAGTTAAATTAAATTGGAAGACGCAATAGGAATCAAATCAAGTGCTTGACAACGGGCACCAGGCGGGCCTTGTGGTGGCCTAATTATTTAGCTGGCACTTTCTCCACCTCCCCACTCAAGAATCGACAGAATAAATACCCAATTGAAATTCGACGCCAACATACTGAAGCATCGAACGAAAGACGTCAATCCACATCAGGTTGAAGCATCCATCCATCCAGATTCAAATAGGGATTACGGATTTCTGAACTCTCCCTTCACCACCACCACCACCACCAGCAGCACTTAACATTCCAGGGATGTATCACAACTAACTCTACTAAATACTAGTCCAGAAATCCTTATATCTACTGTTTACCGTCGTCATATTTGAAGACTCGTGCCTTCAACCACGCCCACCACCCACCACCTTTCTGGAGGCACTCGACTCCAAAAAAGGAGGAAGGTTGGTCAAAGGAGTTGATTGCGCACCAAAAGAAGAAGAAAGAGGCACAAAGAAACCTTGGTCAGCCCCTCCTCCTTCCATGTTTTAAAATGACTCCAGTCAACTCATTGTCATAACTTTCTCTCGGGAATAAGACTACTCCTCAGTTAAATGGAGCACTTTCACCACATCAACCACCACCACCACCCTCCAGCAGCCGCCTATAAAAATGATGCCGCTCCATCAACTTCCTTCACTTCGTGTCCCACCCCAGCCGAACGCTTTCTCTTGATCCTTCTCCAAATAACATCACAATCCTGCAGTACCACGACATCCTGCATTCAAACTGATTCTACTTCTGTTGTACCTAAAACTGGACCTGGAGCGACATTACCCCATGTACCTGTTCATTTACCTGATTCTTCTCTTAATCTACTTGTACCTGTATCTGCAACGTATTCACCATCACCCCCACAGCCCCAGACGGGGGTGAAGGTACATCAGATTACCCCACACATCGTTTGGAGCGTGTCCCCCGACGGCCCCGACCACGGAGGAAGTGTGAGTCAGAACCCAGAAGAAGAAGAAATAATTAAACTCGGAGAAAGAGGAGGAGAAAGCAGTAGAAGCTACTTTTCTTATTTCACTTCTGCTGCGACGGACACAGTTTCACGATTATTCCAGAATGAAATGGACTATTTATTTGGGTTGAGTAGTTTCACTCTTTTTGTCACTCTTGGTTGCTTCCTCCTCGTCATCCTAGTCTTTTTCCTTTTCCGAAAGTATATAAAACGTAAACAAGATCAAAACAAGGGGGAGGAAGAAGACACCCCTTCTGCTTTCTCCACCATAAATGAGTGGTTCAGAAAGCATTTATTTGGTGGGAGACAGGGAAGGGCAGACAGAGTAGGAGTAATAGCAATTGAAGAAATGGGGAACTTTGTGGGTCGTGAAGTTAATCTGACAATGGAAACCCCCCCAGTACCTCCTCCTCCTCAACCAAAGCCAGAATCACTTGTCCAAGAAAGGTGTCCATGTGGAGAACCGCTATTGTTGGAAGGTGAATGTGATGGTGGGGATGATGATGATGATCCGCCGCCTGTATTGGAAAAACCACAGCGAAAGGAGCACGATCCTAATGTAAGGGTAGGGCCATCTTTTTCCATTTCCTTTGTACAGCATCTCTGGTCGTAGGATAAAGATTGACTGATGGTGACTGATGGTGGGGTGTGACCGCAGGATTAATAAGCAGGCTCAGAGAGAGTTACTCACTCACCCTTACTGACTTGGATCATATTGCCCCAAATTCTCCGAGTTTCTACAATTTTCCCTCATTTCACCACTTACCTACCTGTTGCTACACTTATTCAATTGTCGCTTGCTTTCTCCATCCACGAATTGCTTTGGATTAAAGAAACCATTCTGGCAATTTTTGACCCTTGAAATAGAAATACTTTCACATTCTTTCGTATTTTCCAATTCTATTCTAACAATCTGTTTTCTCAGTATGTAACTTGCAGCACGGAGTTAAATAACATCAGACCAACTTTCACTCTTAGTTACTGCAAAATTTCCCCATGCCCCAGAAACGCGAACTTAGGAAATACAAGCAAATTATTCAAAATCCAGTCAATCTTTATCCACACCCACCCACCCACCCACCTTTCATCCCCGTGCACTTGTTCACCCCATCTGACTTACCACACACCCTTTCTGCAGGACATGCGCGCTTTCATGGCCACAGCATCTTACGACTCTGCTGACAATCTGTCTCTCGTCTCTTGTGGAAGTGAAGGTAGTAGCCAGGACACACTCACTGCGGAGAAACAGATGGATCCAGTCTTTGCTCTTTTACCACCTGCACCCCCACGCCCCACCACCGACTCACCCACATCCCTCCCAGAAACTTCTTCATCATCTGCATCCACTGCGTCATCTGTGTCCTCTTGCCCCACCCCTCCTGATCCCCCCCACAGCCCCCACCTCATTAACTCAACGTCCCCTCTTTCCAACCCGTATCCTAATGCAATCATCCTCCCACCCAACATCCCATTTCTCCCCCAAATTCCTCCTCATCCTCCTCCTCATCCCATCATTTACACCTCTCTCTGTAGCCCTGGACGTCGTAAAAGCTCTCTAATATACACGTCCAGCCCTCCACCACCACCTCGTAGTCCTCCTAATAACTCTTCTTCATCACCCTCTTCTACTCACTCCACCATGTCCTCCTCATTTTCTCTCAATCCTCTCCGAAAATCCTCCTCCTCCTCCATCCTTTCATCTTCGCGGAATAATTCTAGTTCCTCATTAACCACACCCGCTCGTCCATCCTCCTCCTCCTCCTCCTTCCCTTCAACCACTCCTCCTCCATCCACTACTTCCCACATCCCCATCACCACACCATCACCACCCACTCCTCCTGTCTATCCTTGTCACCCACACCACCACTTCCTCTCCGTACCTTCTCCCATCCCATCCACTGCAGCCCTCACCACCTCAGCTTCCCCTGTGCATGGGCGCACCCTAAAATCTACATCCTCTTGCGCCAACATCTCCTCAACTGGTGCCATGGATTCAGCCTCCATCGCCTTTATCACACCACCCCCACAATTCGGCCAAGAACTTACAGAATCACGCCCACCATCAGTATCACCACCTACCCCGGAACTCTCTTCCTTTACAACCAAACGAAAAAACTCTTTTAAACGGATGATGAACCTTTTTTCCAAAGATTCCTCCCCACCTGGAAGCAGCAGCCCTCCTCCGTCTTCCATATCCCCCATAACCAAAGATCGGCGTGGGACTCGGTTTACTTTTGATCAATTGATGAAAATGCAACAGGAGGAAAAGAAATGTGAACAACAGCAGCAACAACAACCCGTACCTTCTTCTTCTTCCACCACCACCATCCCAACCACGTCTTCATCTTCTGCATCCGGCGGCAGTGTAAACCGCTCCCGTTCACGTGGTCGTGTGGGTGACTTGGACAAAGAGATGATAAAAAGAGATGGATATCCTTCATCTCGGACCCCACGACTCCGAAGTGGTGGGGGCTCTGGGCAGTATCGATCCCATTGGGATGATCCTAATGATTCAATTTCTGATGAAGAAGAGGAGGAGGATGACACCAAACACAATCCCTGGAAAAGATCCGGGTTTGTTAGCAACAACTTCTAAAAAATATCTATCTACATTTAATCCAAACGTTTCATTTTCATTTTTAAAAATTAACAAATATTGTCCGTAATTTAAGAAAATTTACAATAAATTCGCCATCCATAACGTATTAATTAGGATAAGCATTAAACGGCTTGGCATAAAAAGCATTTAGCCGTGACTGTGACTACACTGTCTTTGAACTCGTTTAATTGTGATGTGCTGATTCAACCCAGTTTTAATTACAATGAATGAATTAATTCACATTACACTAACTACTTATTACTTCCTACACTTACTTAGAATTAGTAATTGTAGATAGATTAGTGCCATGCAACTAACTTGCTAAAGAGGCACAGCTTTGAAATGCTTATAAAACTCCTAATATCTCGCTTCCTTATTCTTTCTCTGCTCTCATACTGGCCCTAATTCATGATGATGATGAATTGTGAGTATGACATTTCTTGATTTCTTAATATCATTAATTGACAAATTGCATCTCTTAAATCGTCGATTCAGTTCATTCTGACCATAGCTGAATACATAAATAAGTATGCGTCTAATTGAATTTGTTGATCTTTTGAACTAGATCTGATCCCAGAACTTCCTCCAACACGAGCGAGGGTTCAGACGATGATGAGGAAATTTTAGGGTCGGACGATGATGAACAGGAAGATCCCAAAGATTATTGCAAAGGTATTTGACTACACAGAAACCGTATATACAACCAAAACTGTCATATTTTTATAATCCTCCTCTTAATCTCTCTCTGTACAGGTGGATATCATCCCGTCAAAATTGGGGATTTATTTCACAACCGATATCACGTGGTCCGGAAGCTTGGTTGGGGTCACTTTTCCACAGTCTGGTTATGCTGGGATTTGAAACGGAGTCGTCAGTATGTTGCTCTCAAAGTGGTCAAAAGTGCGCCACATTATACAGACACTGCTCTTGATGAAATCAAATTACTCAAATGTGTACGTTTTAATATTTATTTTTAATTATAAATTAATTTAGAAGATAATTAATAGATTAATTTGCCAGGTACGTGAATCTGACGTGGGTGACCCACACCGTGAAAAGACTGTACAGCTCTTGGACGACTTTAAAATTACTGGAGTGAATGGAACTCATGTTTGCATGGTTTTTGAAGTGCTGGGAAATAACCTTTTGAAACTCATCATCCGTTCCAATTATCAAGGAATTCCGCTACAAAATGTTAAAACTATTATTAAACAGGCGAGTAATTCATTAGTCTCCAACCAACGTTTGAAGGACCCATCGATCATTACAACTAAAATCCTTTTCCATCTCGTTTATTAGACACTGCAAGCACTCGACTACCTCCATTCGAAATGCAAAATAATTCATACCGACATAAAACCTGAAAATATTTTGATGTGCGTTGATGACGCTTACGTCCGAAATTTAGCGAATGAAGCTACCACTTGGCAAATGCAGGGTGGACGACTTCCAGGATCGGCTGGTATGATATAAATATAAGCTGATTGAAATATGAAATACCCCAAATCTAACACATCTTCCATGTTCTTCCGCTTGTTGCAGTTTCCACTGCTCCAAAGGAATTCCAGAGTTCCACATCTACCTCAAAAATGAGTAAAAACAAGAAGAAAAAGATGAAAAAGAAGGCTAAAAAGCAAGCAGAACTTTTAGAGCAGCAACTACAGCAATTGCAAGAGGCTGATGAGAACAATGTGGATGAAGATGAGGATGGAGAGGGCGAGGACGGTAACCATGAAGATATCGGGGAAGGTGGAAATCATGAAGTGGCTGCTACTGGTGCGGATGGAGATTCTTCTCCTAATATGACTTCCTCTACAATTACTATTACTCATCCAGAATCTTCTGGTAGGTTCAGCTTGACAAAAGACAAATTCAGTAAAGAAAGAGATTAATTAAATATCTAAATCAATTCAATGTTGAGTAGGAACTCGATCTCATCCTGAGAGTGCGAATGGGGTCCTAGCCGAGTCCTCACATGGAGAAGAAGAAGGGTCTCACATTGAAGGAGGAGATGGTACTGCTGTTCCAACTATAGATGCACAAGGTCCGTCTACTTCTACATCACTTTACTCTTCACCCCTTGATCTTAATCTTTTAATTCAGGTACTATTGAAAATCGTCAAAGTTTTAACAACTTGGCGACCGCTCTTGTCACTGCGTCACCTCTCAACGGACTCGATCATCACATTCCTGGCACCAGTGGGAGTGGGTCCAGTGGGCTCATGCATCAGTCCAAAAGCACGGGAGAAAGTGGGTTGGACACAATGGCCATGATGGAAGGAGGACAGGGTGGCCAAGGTAAGCGAATCAACCCCACACTCTCCCACATATATCTCTATAGTTTTTACTTAATCCAATTGTTTGTGTGTGTTCTTTTCCTTCTCCCTGCACAGCCTGTGGATCTGCTTCCACTTCCGTCTCATCTTCCACCATGCGCCGTACAACTTCTTGTCCAGACTCGAAAGCCATTCTCCTTCAAAGGCCTGATCCGGTCAAAGAAATTTGTGATATTCAAATCAAAATTGCTGATCTTGGGAATGCCTGTTGGGTTGTAAGTGATGCTTCCATCATCATCATCATAATATTCCTCCATTAACACATTTAAAAAACTAACCCATACGTTTTATAGGACCATCACTTTACAGAAGACATTCAAACACGACAATACCGTTGCTTAGAAGTTTTACTTGGAGCTGGCTACGGGACAGGAGCTGATCTTTGGAGTACGGCATGCATGGTAAATTAAACATTTTATTCATGTTTTATTATATGTATATTTAATTGTATATACATTCTTCTTTTTGCTCAGGCATTTGAAATGGCGACCGGTGATTATCTCTTCGAGCCCCACACAGGGGACGATTATTCCCGTGATGAAGACCATTTAGCCCATATTATCGAGCTTCTAGGACCCATTCCTCGTCACATTGCCACAAATGGAAAATACTCGAGAGACTTCTTTAATCGCAAAGGTAATTCATTCAATGTTTAATGAAATCAATCAATACTAATAAATCTCTCAATAATCTGTAGGTGAACTTCGTCATATCACCCGCCTCAAACCATGGCGTTTGTATGATGTTCTCTACGAGAAATACGAATGGAGTGAGAAGGATGCGCGAGATTTTTCCTCATTTTTAGTTCCCATGTTAGAATTTGATCCCGAACGTCGAGCCACCGCGGCTGAATGTTTGCTACATCCTTGGCTTAGTTCGTAACTGATGCATTATTGGAAAAGAAGAACTAACCCTTCCTTTTTATACGGTCTTTACTTACTCACTAATATAATGATTTAATTACTTCACCTTTCATATAAAGGACATATATACGTATTAATTAATTAATTGTGGGTAATTAATTAATTGAAACTAACTTTCGCTAGTAATAAGAGCTCTTCTTACAATTTACTGGCAAGGCAAGTAACAATTTGGTATTACGAATTAGCCGACTCCGTGTCGTTACTTTTCTCCCTTGAATTCATTCTCAACCAAATTTCTGTTTAACTTAAATTCCAACAAAATTCAATGTTTAAAATGTAACGAATATACTTAAACGTTAAAATTTAGTCAGTCCCTACAACCCAACTTTTTTACGAGGGATCATCAAAACAAGTCAAGTCAGATACAAACTCCAGATATAAAAAATGTAATTGTTTAAGTGTATACTTAATATAACCTACAACAAATACCACTGTAAAAATATATATTGATATGAGATGCCATTCATGTGGATGTCATTCATCACCATAAACCTTAATAGGGTGGCTTAGCTAGTTATGAAGTATAATAATATAACTAGATTGTCCCTTATTAATCTCAATTCTACACCCTTATTTTAATTCCCCTATATATAACAAACACGATGGTCAGAAGGAAGAGAAAACTTGGTATTAATTGATGATGATATGAATTTGTTACTCTCATGTTAAGTAATTAATTCATCACAATTGGTCGTTAATTTAATTATTTTGCATTGAATCGTATTGTGTGTACCTGTTCTTTCCGTTAAGAATTCGCTTTTAAATTTACCAATAAGAAGAAATATTTAATTGCCTATTAAAGGCCAGTGTGCCACTTATGTATTCGTGTATCGTGTAGTGATTGGCATGGTTGGTATCTGCCACATACTTTTACTTATACGGTTAGTTTAGTTTAGTTCAATTAAAATAATTCTATATTTCTTTTAACGCAAGAAGAACAACAATTTAATTTTGACTGAGACTTTTTTTGTGATTTATTCCCAAGATCCCGTGTGTAATTTTATTACTGTCGTTTTCGGAGGAAATGGAAAAAAATCCACACGTAAACATTAAATATAGATTTTTAAACCTAAACATTTAGTCAACATCCTTGATTATAATTATGTAATATGTAATATGATACTACTGCATCATGGTTCTAAAACTGGTTTACCCATGACCACGTTGTTTGTGTATGTATATAAATAATAATAAGAATTAATACAAGTTTACTACTTAAATAATTTCTTCATTAGCCGATTTAAATTACTCCCGATTTTTATTTACACGTTTTTGTAAGTAACTGTATTCTGATTTATTATGACTACCAGAAAAATAGCGTTATTACCTAGTTAGAGTTGAATGACTTAAAAATACTTAAAAATAAAAAACTAATATTTCTCGTACCGCTGTTAGTTTACTAGTTGCATGAAGGAACTATATAAACTATATTATGAAGATATAAATCAAATCAAAAATTATGAAAAGAAGAAGCTACACTAATTTTGTATCGGATTGATTGAATATTGTGTATGGAAATATACTTGATGATGGTGGAATAGAAAATGGAGCGACATTGATTGAAGTGGTAATAATCCGAGTATTAATTAAGAAGTAGAACAGGACAAAACAATATACTACTAAAATTATGTAATTGGATCAAGTTTAGAATTTACAAAAAATAAAGCAAGATGAGAAAATCGTATTGGTGGATGGTGTTGGTAGTAAGTAGTGTCATTTCACTTGGTTCATAAATACGTGACTATCTACTAATTAACTAACAGAGTGCAATACATTGTATAATGAAGTCATGTTTTTCCATGATGATTTCATTTCATGAATGATGACAAAGCGAGGATGCCCGTTTTAACGATGCTTCCCTTTTGTTAATTCTTTATTAAATAAAATCCAGTCCATCCAGCTGCACTATTCGTCATCGTGTTGCTCTGGAGAGAGTGCAAATTTGTGCTATTATAAATATTTCATTGCACCGGCCAGGGAACAACTATTTATATGTTTCCAATTTGGTGCACAAGTGTTATTAAAAAACCTATTCGTGAATTGAACTGGTGCGTCAAATGAAGCATTAAAGACACCTCAATTTAGCAAAGGTAGGCGATGCAATTCTTTAAATACCTTCTTAATTGGTAGAAAAAAGGTTTTCATAATTAACAATTATCAACAATCAGTATCATTTTATCTGCAATGCACCGATTTCATCATTTTGCATTACTCTATTGTATATTATTTATAAATTATACAGGGTGTCTCAGGCCTATGTTCAGGACTTTAAAATCCATTTAAAAATCAACCACTGGCCGGATTTTCATGAAATTAAGTTTGTCT
>JAQFZJ010000190.1:0-48645 GCA_034695645.1 Folsomia fimetaria | reverse complement strand
CCATTTGTGGTAGAATTAAATATAGTAATAAACAGTTCCATAATATATAGAGTATATTCAGACGATATGTAAATTAACTTTAAAAATCAAATTCTCCGCGTATCTAGGGCCCAATTGTCGGGCCTAACCCGCTCGTTAGTTGCATAATTCCCAATTAATTGAATTAACAAGAAGCAGATAATGGAATATTTAATATGGAATATTTGCTTCCCGCGGTTTTGTCCCGCAAATCAATTTACCCCTTTTTCATCTAGTTTAATAGAAATATTCTGAAATGGAAATCCAAATTGTCGCAAAACCATAAAAGTAGATTCCGTCTAGTTTTCAGTTTAAAGTTATTAATGTCTTACGATTTATATTAAATAAGTACATTGAAAAATTATCACGAAATGTCTAGTTAAACAATTTAACTCTTGAAATTATATCAAAATGAAAATCCAAATTGTCGCAAAACCATAAAAGTAGATTCCGTCTAGTTTTCAATTTTAAAAATATAAAGTTCTTGTGAATTCGAATGTGTAAGAAAATCTCAAAAATTATCATTACATATTTTTTAAAAAAAGGCAAATCAATTTTGCTAAGATTCATGACGGGTCTTATTTACCAAAAATGAAACGAATTGCTAACCTGATACTCATTCATTTCTTCAAGAATTTTGTTTGTTGTCATCAGGGAATAGATCTTGGCCGGATTCCTTAGCAGCCACTTATCCAGTTTCTGTGATTGTTGAGTCCCCAAGAATTGCTCCATTTGCCTGAATTGTAGTTTTCCTTTGGCCAACTTATTCAACGTCTGCTTCTGGTTATTATATTCTGTTTTATCCGGTTTTGGAATGATTCCAATTTTCCGGATTTTTGCAAGTTCTTCTGGTGCAGTGTGTGTTTTAAAGCGTATAAATATTCGGATGTTGGATTTATCCTGTTGTTGAACCATGCACACTCTTCCTTTCCTTTTGTTGAATTTTCTGGTAACAAGTGTCATTTTCTTAATTGCGGTGTTATCCACGGACCAAAATTTCGTTTGTGAAACAAGGCCTTCAACTATGTAGATGTACATGGTTTCTGATTTTAATTTTTGCTGTTCTTTGTCCTGATCATCAGAAGGTTCCATTTTGTCGACTGTGGTCCATTTAAGTGGTATCATCGTTGTCTGGTTTTCTGCAAAACGGAATGTAGAGTCCTTCCATTCATCTTGAACAATAGGGAGAAGAATTCTTGTATATTGTTGAGGCGAGTCATAGCATTGTTGCATTGGAGCGTGGACAATAACTAGGTCGACAGCGTTGGGTTGGTTGGACTTTCCGCATAGTGTGAGCCTCGTAAACATTTCTCCGGGTCTTGAATAAGCCTTCTTTGAGTCTATGAAAGATTCATCACTGTTATCTCTGTAAATCCAAACAAAGAAACACAAAATAAACATTAAAATACAGAGCACAAATGAAATGATAATAAAAACAAATAAAACATAATATGTAGCTTTTTTTTACGTTATGTACGAGCAACAACAAACTCCTGCAAATGATCCCATGTTCTTATCGACTCCAACAATGTTAAACATTCCCGACGAGCTCGGGTCATTGCGAGCCAAACATCTCCAGCATCTGGATGTAAGGCGTCTCAACTTGTGAATATTCACAATATTTTCTGACAACAAATCAATGGGAAAGTATCCACCATTTTTTTGGGTAATATCTGTATAAACAATAAAAGTTTGTGTTGTAATTAATTAATTCTTATTCACCACATTCTGACATGCATTGTTGCATATTGTGAGAATAAAATTATCAACTAAATAATTACCCTGAATTCTGACAATCTCTGCATTTTTTCCAATCCCTTCTTGTGCAAGGGTTGTTACACACTTTGTAACTCCTGTCCATCCCAATCGTAGGAACTGCGTAAAGTTGTAGCTGCTGCTGCCTTTTCCATTTTGAAGTCCAGCAAAATAAACTAAAAATAAATAAATAAACCATATAAATAATCGTGATGGTTGTTGTACAAAATTGTATTTGTGACGACAACTTACCAAAAGCTTGAATCGTCTCCAAATCCGTCTCGTACATGGCTATAAAACAATCCTTCTGTTTATTATAGAAGCAATCCGTTACTTTCCCTGGTGAATTCAAAACAGTTTGGAGAGTTGGTGAAACTGTCATAACCTAAATGAAAATATTATACAACAAGCGTTCAATTATTATAATTCCGAAATTAATGCTTCCAATTGTACTACTAAATTACCTTGTTTCCGTTATATGATATTTGAAGATATATTTCCTTCATATGATTGAAAGAATCTTGAGGCGTTGAACAGTATATGCTGGAGAAGGCTGGGTTGAAAAATACTGGTGCAATTTTCCTTTGGAGTTGCTGGAACTTATTGGACATTGTAGCCCTGTTTTTGGAAGGTTTCATTGGAACTTAGAATTTTCCAAATGCATTGCGTTCATCCCCACTATCCTGTAATATAGTAGAATGTGGACAAAGACATTATTACGACTGGTACGGATATTTGGTCCAAGTTTGAACTAGTTTGGGCAAACTATGTACTTACAATTTTGATGATAGGAACACGACCTCCTAATTTCTGCAACGTGGATTTCTTCTTCATGTTCTCCCATTGTAGCAAGGATGAGCTGAAACCTGACACGGTAGCGCATTGCCTTTTACCATCCGGTAGGAAAATGGTAATTAACAGACTGCTGCGCCGTAATCCAGATTTATCGTCAGGTGATGTATCTCCCGACGACACGGTCTCACAGTGTTTCAAAGAATCGGATGAAAAGGTTGTTACGCTTACATTGGGTGACCTGAAAACTACACACAACGATTTTTAAGAAATGTCAAACACATGTCAAAATCATATATTATTAGGTATATTTTTTCGGTAGGGTAGATCCTTGCTTATTACCTTCCATATCAAGTTTTCGCAGCCATGCTAAGATTTCGGTATACTTGATTCCGTTGGGAAGATTTGTAAGGAAAACATTCGAAGGACCCTTTCCTAATTGAACTGCCATAATCCTCACAACTGATAACAACACACGACAAACTATTTAATTGATGATTATAATAAATAAATTATAATCAGATTCGTAAACGAAGCAGGTAGTTGGGAACAACACAATGCAGAAGAGGGTGCTTCTTTATTTGCCAACTACCCAATGAAGAGGAACCAAGAATCTCGCATATATATGTATGTGTGAGTGTGCGCGCATGTGTATCTGTCTATCTGCTTGTGTTCTTTGTTCTTTCTCCTTTGATCACCTAGATGTATCTGTCTGTCTGCCTGTCGAAAAATCGTAGTTGTGTCGTACGGTGATTCCATGTTGGCAAATTGTACAGAAAAGATACGCGGCAAGCAAGGTTGTGACCGTTCGGCTAAATGAAACTGGGTCAGGAAAGTTGGTTCTTTTATTGACCTACTATCGCTTCAAGTGGACCATATTTCTCTTGTGAAGGTTAGAACCCAACGAAACTTGTGAGTGATTGTCAAGGTGACGTGCAATATGAGGTGTAATTGGTTTTTAATAAGGTTTCGTAACTCCTGATGTATGCTAAAGTTCATTATGCCATTTTTAATCTGCATGGAAGTAGAAATTTTAAATTATAAAACGGACTGTTCATTATTTTTCCTTGATCGATTATGATAGATAGTAAATGAAGTGCAATTAGGACACGCCATTTGATATGCGGCTTCATTTTAATCTCGAGTTGGAGGTGCGTTTGTTGAATTTTGCACTCTTTACTTACTACAAGTGACAAGGTCAGTAGGCCTGACACTTTTATCGCTTAAAAGTATTACTCAGGGTACGAGAATGAATCGTAAAGTCAATTTTTATTTCTATAGAGTAGAGTAAAAATTAAATGATAAATCGCACTGTTTTCATGTCGTATCTTCGCTTAAATTATTATAAAAATTTCGCAACATTATTTTTCAAGTTTTCACAGCGCACTACGTCATATGTGTCAGCGTTGGGATTCTAAATGTAGCTAGTTGCTACCATTGTATAACCAGAAAGACCGTTAAAAATGATTAATTAATAACGTGATAGTTTTATTACTGTTTTCGAATGGATTTTCGGTTTGGTCCGTTGTATTATTCAAGTCATTAATAAGAATATTTCCATGTAAGATAAGATGACTGAGGCAAACATTATAAAGATGGGAAAATACGGAATGCATGCAAGGTGAATTGAAACCTATTTAAAATTGAATGAAGTTCAGTAGGAAAATACTTTATCATTGGCCCAATCTTATGACGAAAAATCAGCCGTGATTGTATCTTTACCTAAACTTTAAATGTTTCCCTTCATTATTCCTTAGTATAGAGATAGTTGAGTTATGGCAGTTAAACATGGTGAAATGTCTGTATTGTTAAGTCTATAAATAGATAGAAAATTCAAACAACTAGGAACAAAGTAAGAACACCATGTATAGTAGTTATGTAAGGTATCTTCCAACTAATTTTTATCTAATCGTACCCCAATTACATAATTATCCCATTTTGATAATAATCACTACCAATTTATCAGCCAAATGAATGCCGTACCATTCTCATCCAGTCTGAATTATTACTTCAAAAAGTGTACTAATTGCATTAGTTGGCATTCTTAAAGAATAATGAACTGGTTAATACTTTTATGTGGATTCTTCGCCACAATTTGCACAGGTATTATTTATAAACGGTGTTCTTTTTTGTAAATACAACTCTTTCTTCCCTTAGATGTGCAAGCGTTCAGTTCCAACAAGGCCGTCGCAATTCCTAAAGCTGGAGACATTTGCAGAATCGTAGCCCCATTAAGTCCTGGACTCCCACAATTACTTAATGAAACAGTCCAAATTGTAACCGATCTAGGTTTCACCGCACAAATATCAGACAACATTTACAACATCATCGGACCCGATGATGCAGAACAGTGGTATTCCAACACTGACGAATTCAGAGCACAGGATCTTGCCGACGCCATACTTTCTCCAGATGTCAAAATTATTTGGCTTATAAATGGAGGTTCCGGTGGCTACAGAACAATTGCAGGATTGGAACGACTCCTTCCGCCACCGCCGCTACCTTCAAAGCCAATAATTGGTAAATCCCTGCAAATAAAGTATTTTGCAAAAATAGATACTTCCTTTACGCAAATTATCTTCAGGTTTCAGCGCAGTCACCCCAATATTCGCCTACCTTCAACAAACGTACGACTGGCCTACAATTCATGGCGCGGTTTTGGATTTAATAGTTCAAAACTATTATGAAAACAGTACAGAAATCACAGTGGATCCTTTGCGAGATTTGATGTATGGAAATGTCACAAATACAACGGTGCCATTTCTCACTAGGCTTGATAACGGGTCAAGACTGGAAGAACCAATAATTTCAACTGTGGTTGGTGGCAGCTTTAGACAGGTGGCGTTGATGATTGGGACACCGTATAAGGTAAGATGACAAGTATTTATTTATTTTTATGACACAAACTCTAATTATACGAATTTTTAAATTTGTAGCTCAACGCAACTGGACGAATTTTATTTCTCGAGATGTTCGAACAAGACCCAAACTCCGTCCAAGATTATTTTGACGCCCTTCTCTTCTCTGGTACCTTTGATGACGTGGCCGCTATTGTTTTTGGAGATTTTATGTCAGATTATTTCCACCCACCACACAAAATTGCGTGGATTCTGGATCGGTTTGCAAATGAAAATGCGAGAGTCACTGCACCAGTTTTTAGATTGTATGGAATTGGTCATGGTTTTACTAATCATCCATTGCCGTTTAATACAAAGGCAGAATTGCATAATGTAATTGGAGATACGCACCTTCTAATTGTGGATAATGTGTATTAAAATATTGTATACTACAACAAACAATTATTTGAAAAGTTTTAGTTTATTTCCAAAGTATGCGAGAAGTTGTGTTATTTAGTCAACTATCCTACAATTATGTCCTACTGGAAAAATACGCAATATCCAAAGAATCCAAACCACCTAGAACATAGCTTAAATTATGAAAGTATTTTATTTTTTATATACATAGATGCAAACTGATACATGGTGAATCCAAAATTCATGGAAACAAATTTTTGCAGAAAAAAACAATAGTGCTGAATTTAGGGATAAGAAATCAGAACCACTTAAATAAATATTAGCATATTTTATTTTAGTGCATGTATATTTCAATTACATTGCAGATGACACAACCTACTCCAAACTGGAACCCGTTCTGGGAAAAACTCCCTTACAAATTTGGGTATTAATGGATGAGATCGATATATTTTCTTTACGTTCCTCGCTTACAATATGCCTGCATATGATTAAGGTAGCATTTTGTATAATCGCAATTAATTAGATATAGCTTGGTTGGATCTTTGAATAATAAATGGCATGTGTGTCACGTGCATATCATATTAGATTTGTCACAATATCTGAAATCGGGACGATTGCAGATATACGATGAGATTTTATGTATGATGACGAAAAATGAATACCACCAAATCATCATAGTTTACCCTTTTATGTATGCTTAGATTATGATATCCGAGTACGCTGTTTCATCTACTCTAAGTGAATGCAGATGTTATTGGTCAATTAAAAACTTTTTCTTTAATCACACCAAAGCGTCATCATTTCAGTTGCTTGATTTTGTTCTCATTACGGGCTATTGTTATTTGTAAACCTTAAAATATCTATTTGAAATTAATTGTAAACTTATAAATATCTAAATATATAAACTCTAATAAACTCACTAACAACGACGTAAGTTAACCGTTTGATTTTTTATTGTGTTGGGTTGGATTGGGCGAAAAACATGAGGGGCATTGTGTTGTTTGCGACTCGCTGGTAAGACCAAGCACAATGATCGGAGTATGCGATGAATGTAATTACGGTTCATATCAGGGGCGCTGCGTTATCTGTGGGGGATCCGGAATTTCCGACGCCTATTATTGCAAAGAGTGCACCTTAATGGAAAAAGATGTACCTAAGTTAAATTATTTTGACAATTACAATTATAAATCAAAAATCCTAAATGTGGTAGTAATGAATGAAACATATATTATAGAGAGACGGATGCCCTAAAATTGTAAATCTTGGAAGCTCCAAGACGGACTTGTATTATGAAAGACAGAAGTATGGCTCAAAAAGAGATGAAAAAATAAAAAAATAAGAATTGCAGTTAATTTGAGAAAGCTATAAACACAACTAAAATTTTGCTTATAGTGTAATGCATAAAACTTTTAAATGAATATACTTTATTTTGATTCATTTCTTTAGTTCCAAATGGATTTGCTCGGATACTTAACAACATTGTAAATAAATGTATTCATACATTCTTGCACGAAATATTAAATTTGTATCAATGTATATATTTCTGCAAATCATTGTGCGAATGCATAATATATTGTTAAAATAAGATCGTATGGTGTATACGAGTACAAATAACTGTTGCTTACCCAATCTTCTCAATTATGCAGTACATATTGTTGTACATATTGTACAATAAATTGATCTTTGGGGCAACGACTTTGTCTATAGGTACAGACAATATTAAATTGTATAGCTTCTCCGTACATAATGGCAGGGATGTAATAAGACTACGTGTTTCAGTTATGTTTTCGATATGAGTTATTGACAATAAGAGTACAGTTTAAAGGCGATATAGTACGAACGAAATCAATGCGGAGCTTGGACTTGACAAAAAGGTCTGTCTACTGTCTCATTTTATAAATCCCATTCACATATTTATGCGTATTAATGTATTATCAATACGACACTGCATGGACGAGTACAATATTTGTGTTTGCCTTATTCATGTCATGTCCACCCTTTAATGCAAATATGTGCAAGTTATAAAAGTAGTAGCAATGTGCAAAAACAACATAATGGTGTATAGACTGGTATAATAATGGCTCCAATAGGGATACATAACATGATCAATTACCTATTATTTTCACAATACGTGCAGACAATTGATTTTTGGAAATCAATTCCTACAATTTCCATTGGTCCAGATGAATTATAAATTCTTACTGGCTTTTTAAATTCATAACAGTTCCATGACACATAGGATTCCATGACCATGATTATATGCATCTTTATGAATTTAAAAAGCTGAATAGTGTTGTGGACCAAATTATGTTGATTGTCATGGGCGTGAGATTGTTCATTTTATTTTCTCCGCTTAAATTCCGTGCAAAAATCGAGGGATCAAATTTACTGAAGAATTTTCTGCGCTTTTTAAGTATAAGTTTAAGCTTAATTCATGAAATGTATACGTGTGATTTCTCCAGAAAGGTTACCAGTTTTCCGAATGTTTTCTAAATATGTAATTTATATAATTGTCCATCTGGTGGACTGACATTACTAATTACTCTGGTTGTGAAGAGAGTTTTGTGTGTAAAAAGTTTTAAGCATGAGAAGGAATAACAATGTGACACATTATGGAGAATAATTATCTCCCGTGCCTTCTTCTCTTGTACATTACCAAGTTAGGATTGGTTTGCAACTTGCAAGACTGAGCATTTGTTGTAAGGAAATATAGAGATTTGACAAGTTGATATTATTATCTTGGCCAGGATCAAATAAAACTTTAGGATTGAAAGATGTCAAACAATTCTGTAATTCGTCTGATTTTGGGCAATGCATAAAATAATATTCAACGCTGTCTTAATGAAATGTATAAATTTTAAGAATTTGATTATTCCTTCAAAGTTGTCTGGAAACTTTCCTGATGCATTCACTCAGCAATGTCTCTTATTTTATTTTAAACCTCAAGTTAACTTAGACTGCTTGATTAACTTCTAAAACTTAAGTTTCCACAATAATTCAGCATATGACAAACTTTACTAACAAATGAATGCAGTACTAAACGTCAAATGCATATCATACCAAAACCTGCATTCGTTTCCAATTTTACTTTACCATACTCCAAAGTCAACCCAAAAACCAAACTACAACGTATACAAGCACCCTCCTTTCCAAGAGCAAATTCAATTTACTCTTTCTCCAAATATTTATTTAAGAAGCAAAACACAACGAGAAAGTTTCCTTCTTGTAGTCTCGCGTCAACTGCACCATGTTCAACTGAACTAACTAACTTGATATTTAATTCGGTCTCGTAAACCGAATGAATGTTGCTATGCAGCTACTTGGTATGTGGGAAGGACTTGTTTTTGTGTGGTTGCATGCAATCGTCAAAATTTGATGACAAACTTACAGAAAGACAGACTTGGTGCAATTGTGAATGACTTATGCAAATGAGTCGTTTATAATAAGCAAATAGTAACATGTTTTATTTTAGAAAGATGGATGAAAGATAAGACTTGACGAATTTAGAAGTAAATTCGGCCTGCAATTTGGTTCGTGAGTCATGCATTAGTTGGTTTGTGAATTTGTGAGCAAATTATTGTTACACTGAAAATTCGCATGATTTACTTTCACACGGGATTATTGAGTTGTTATCGGACCGTAGAGAAATATTTCGAGGGAAAGTGAAAGTACAAGTAAAGGAACTGTGCTTGTGAAGAATTCAGTTTTGTCGAACATCGTCAATTAACCAACGCCAGATAAATGGGATCCGTCAGAATGATCCGTCAAACTGAATTCTTCACAAGGACAGCATGATTTGGTTATAAGTTAGTACTTCCTACCGCAGTTTAACAGTAACCTTTGTATGTGAATTTCTTATGTTCATTATGCGTAGAAAATATTATGTGTAAGAAACAAAGTGAGCTCTCTTTCCATCCGTGTCCGAATGTACTTGTGCACCGAGGAAATAGTTAACAATTACTGTGTTGAAAGTATCAAAAAGTGAGTTTGAAAGTTTGTTGTTACGGTGAATATGTCAGTCTGACAGTGGTCATGAGAAGTTGACAATTTGTTCAAGGTTACAAAATTGTCACTGTCGCCTAACCTAACCCAACCAAGGAATTGAACACCCACACTCGGACAGGAATCAAATAATTTTATTGTCTCTTTAGCCATGTTTTTCAAGCAACTCTGGCCATGACAGAATGTAGCTCAACACTTTCCATGTTCTATCTCGACGTAGGTTTACTGAATGAAACTTATTGATCACATACAAAATAATCTTGGGAATTGAATTATATTTTAAATTGTGTTGACTGTTGAAAATAAAATGTGTGTAGAAACGGAGAAGGTCATATAATTAAAAATATGTTGCGAATCGCAATAGTTGTTGAGTGCGATTATTTCATGTATTCCTCTCTTCCATGATAATAATTTATTACTAACCTAACCAAACAAAACCAACAAAACAGGTTTAATAGTATGGGCCATGAACAGATTTGAGGGTCCTGCAACCTTCAAGAAGAGGCAATATTATATTTTCTCTCTTGATTTTGGCTTCGTGTACAAATAAATAAAGGATTAAGAAAGAATTCATGAACCCTTCTCCCAGTTTTCAGTATAAAAGCTGTTCACTTTTCACATCATTGTTAGAATCAGGTTGCAGTCCGATTCCACCTAAAGATTTATATTTAGCCCAGAGAAAGGCAAAGTCTCCTTGAAGCAACTTTATACGAGTATCCTTACAACTCCTTCACTACTGTATGAAGGAACTCTCCTCGTGTTATTACAAAATCCAAATAATTCTCCATAATTCGATCTACATTTGTGGTGAAATGGACAAACACTGCATGTGCCAATTCGTCTTACAAAATACTTTGGTGACATTGAGAATTATTAGATTACCTCGAGTATGCATTGATTTATTGTCCCATTCTGTTACAGATTCGCTCTACAATATTCAATTTTCTGGATCTAAAAAGCCTGAAAGTTATACGATTAGTTTCCACCCTTTGGAGAAAAGAAGGAGCGCGCATCCTTTCCAAGAAACAACCATGGATCAGCATCGATTTCGAAACACTCCACCTCAAACTGCCCGCCATTGCGGACTTCCTTTCGCACTACGACATTCACCACAACCTACGCCTCTCATTCCAAACTCGTTCGTGGGTTTACTCGCGCACATTTTATTCTGTAGAAGAAGAATCTGCAGCATTTCTCAAATTCACTAAACGCGCGCCGCTTCCCGCGAGGATTAAATATGAGTCATTAATTTGTGAAACGTTGCTACCCACAATTGGGGCTTTAGTGACTGAACTTCGGCTTGAAATGACTTACTTCTTAGAAAGGGATGTGGCCCTACTGCGTAGTACCCTGTCCATGTGTAACAATTGTCGCAAACTAAGCCTGGACATTGTGGATTATGAGGATCGTGCCCTACTCGCAACTGAGGAAGGGCTACTTCCTGGCTGTGTTGAATCGTTGATGCTTCGATTCCAATCGGTAGGAAATGCTATGATTAATTCCATAATTCAATGATAATTAATTTAATGATATGAGTCATTTAATTATATGATTCCATGAACTGAAGTAATTTATTTATACGTTTATTTTGCAGGAAGACAATTGTGGCACACCGCCAAAAAGGAGACTCTCATTGGCCCCATGCACCAAATTCCTGGCAGCGTGTGCTTCTCCAAACTTAACATTTCTAGATTTGAACGGTTTTTTCCAACGTTACTCCGTGCTTGAGGACAAATTCGGGAAGCACTTGTGGTTGGAGGCTCTTAAAAATATTTGTAGCGAAAATCCTTCCGCCTTTCCAAAACTTACTGGATTGCGGAAACCTTTGCTATCCGGCCATCTAGAGATACGAAACCTCCTCCAATTCCCGAACGGACTGAGCCATCTCCACATTTTTTACCACCACCCTCCAATCGCGGAGGACAGAGGGGTGGATCGTGTTGGGTTGAAAGAAATGGGGCGAGTAGTTGAAACACATTCTAGTTCATTGCAGACTCTTGACATCTTTTGGGGAGTTCAAAGGATGTCAAAAGTAGATAGGATTGCACTGCCCAAACTACCAAAGCTGACCAAGTTGGTGTGGACGACGGGGTGGCGATGCGACGGGAGTAAACGTTATTATTGTGACGAAAGTAGAGATTGGATAAATAATACTATGGATGGGTTGTCCCTGCGTCAAATATTTATGGTGAGTCGTTAAAAACAAGAAACATATTTTATTTACGGCTTAAGTCATAACACAGGAAGGTCCGTCCGCGATGAATCGAATGCTTCCAAAATTGACGACATTGAGTGTATTTCTTTTGCACATGGAGGAGGAAAATATGAATAGTTGGGAACACATCTTCCCCTCAAACCTGACTCCAATTCTTCAACTGCAAGTTCTCAACCTGTCTCTCATCGCGGATTGTAAGGACTCTCAATTGCTTCGATTACATACTATCTTCCCTTCGCTGAGAATTTTGCGACATATCCGACCCGCCGGCAAAAATATCGATGAACATATTTCTTGTTGTGAGCATGTGCGCATCGACAACAGGTCATCAGTTATCCGTCCACTAGAGAGGGAGTGGGGGTGGCCAGTTGGAAAGCAAGGGTGGGAGTATGCAGAGCGAGTACGGTATCTGTTAGATCGGAAGGATACTTCTTCGATGTGCTTTTGGTATTGATTAACAGGATGGTATGATTATCGCCAGACTTTATAGGGCCTGAAAGAGTTGGTAGTTTAGGGTAATGTGAAAATTTTGATCATATATTATGATCAGAGTTTTCACATTATGATTCACAATAACTGCCGTATCTGTATTACTGCAATGTAAGATAGGAAGCTTTTGAAATCCACAAATATTTTGTTGGGAAAGATACATTATTATGGGCTTATTATTTTAGACCCAATATTTTTTTAAATGCAGTTTAAGCAGAATTTGAATTTGTCCTCAGGAGATTATAATTTGAGTTGAAAATGCAAAATTAATTTCTCTGGAAATTAATTTATGTAAAGAATACCACATAAAATAACTATATAATTTAAAATAACTAAATAAAATCAATCTGCTTGTTTCCAAGCTTACTGACGGTCGTTGTATGTATGTTGTAAATTTATATCGTCAAGTAAAGATTTATTATTTGATAAAAGATTATAACTCATTCGTATTTACATATTAAAATTGTATATAGGTAAGTCGCAATCTCGCAATACATCTCATGTTGAATTAGTTGATGCTTGTATTACTAAAATCAGATCGCATTTACAAATTTTGTTGATGATTCAAACTGCATTAGAGGATAAGTTTTAATATATGCTATAAGGCCATGCAAGCTTCAGTTCATTTTATTTGTCTTTAGCATTATCATTTTACCTTGAGGAAGAAAGCTGGCTTTTAACCTTATTTGACTAATTCAGTTTTCTTTAACAAGCACGTGCTTGTGAAGAATTCAGTTTTGTCGAACATCGTCAATTAACCAACGCCAGATAAATGGGATCCGTCAGAATGATTTGGTTATAAGTTAGTACTTCCTACCGCAGTTTAATAGTAACCTTTGTATGTGAATTTCTTATGTTCATTATGCGTAGAAAATATTATGTGCAAGAAATAAAGTGAGCTCTCTTTCCGTCCGCATCCGCATGTACTTGTGCAAATGAAGACACCAATTGCATCACTAAATTGGTAATTATGTAGAACGCTTAATGAGGATTTGAAAGATGATTCTGTGATCATCAAAGTAAAAGTATTCTCCCCGGGATGAGTGACAGAGTGGGAAAACAGCATAATTAGATACCTCCACTATGGAATGGAATGGAGTGCAGTGCAATGTGCAATGCAATGATTGCTTCATTAGTAGAGAGAATTTCTTGTGTCAAAAGTTTTACACTAGGGAGAAATAATAATGTGGTGTGATATCATGCATGCCAATAATAAGCTTCTTCTTTCCTATTACCAAGCAGAATTGGTTGACTGACTGACTGACAAATTATGACGTCGGATGGGAGATTTGTGTTTGTGCCGTGCCAAACTACCGAGATAGTGAGGGTGAGAATCAAAATAGAATCTAAGATGATAATTATATACATTCATTAGCTACCTAGTTCAAAATGGGGATAGCAAGTGCATAATCAGCAGGCTTCATAATTAATATATCAAATCAAGCATTCGATGCAGTTGGTCTCATTTTCATCGATTATTATTTCTAAGAAACTAATATACACCGAAATACGGTGAAATTTACAAAATGTGCTTAATTTATTCTTGTTTTTCTTGAGATAGTGAATTGTTGCAAATAATTATTGTCAAAAAGAAAATTCGCATGATTTATTTCCACACAAAACTGAAGTGTTACCCGTGACAACGTATAATATGTCACGTCCAACCACAAAAGCAAGGAAAAGTGAAAGTAGTGAATACAACGTATCCACTTCATTTACTTTCACAAGGCCTTAGGTTAAATTGGCTAATTGGCATCATTATTTCATTCGCAATGCACTTTGTACTCAAGGGGAATGATTACTTTTCTTCCATCGCTTAATAAACACATGTGACATCTAAGTGGAAGGATGACTGCCTGATCCGCCGAATTCCACATTCTTTTCAGATATAACTATTGGTGCACAAAGAGCAATGAATAATTAAATGAATGGATTGATTGTAAATATTGCATATGAATAAAAGTTTATTAGTGGACAGTATAGAAAGAAGGACAGGAACAGGATAAGAAGATTATCACGATAACAATTCTGGTCTTGGAAACCTGTTTAATGTTGTAACTGCAAATTTTTACACGGAAATAAAGGTATACTTGACTTGACTTGGTTAAGAGATGTATGTAGGGATTGAAATATCAAGTGAAAGAAACTTCTTTATTTTTGGAATCACACCTAAGATTCGGCTGCTGCAGCCGCTTTTGTCCAGTCAATCTGACAGTGGAAGTATGATACTGATATTCCTACAATACAGACCTCTTCACCACAGCAACGATTAGGAAGGAAGATTGCAAAGGGATTGCAAAGTGATCCACTTGGGAGGCATAGGGGCTGGAAAATTATTAATAATTAAATGTTGTCATGGCGATTAAAAGCATCATTTTATTTAAATAAAAAAAACTACCTTAACATCTGCCTGTCCAATGGAAACATGATCTACCTCAAAGGCTGCAACTGACTTTGCAATAGAAGCCTGGTCCACACTAAATGTTGGCCGTGACCGTGCAACAGAAACGTTATCTATCTGAAAGACTGGGACAGCTTTCACAATTGAAACCGTTTCCACCTGAAAAGGTACTTCAATATTTCGTGCAAAAACTGTGGCACAAAAGGCCAAAACCGCAATTGCAAGAAATCCAGAATTCATGATGAATGAAGTGTGAGTCGTGTTGTATGGCGATTGAAATAAATGAAACTGTGTTGCTAATATTGGATTCAATCAGTATTTATATTCAAAATGGTCAAGTACAATTCATTGGAGTAGAATGGAAATCCCAAACATGTATTTGTCCTGGGGTTTCGTTTTATCAATTTTGTGGGAAGTGGCTTATCGAGATTGTTAAAGATAAGTTTGGGGACAGGTGTTGCTGAGTGTGGTGGTTTTCTGTTGATGTCATATGTATAATTAATAACTGTGATTTCCAATCACACATTATTATCATACAATTTCATCACCCTTATAGCCAACTTGATTCAATACAGTTCAAGTGGTGCAATGCCAGGTAACGGCACTGTATATGTAGTGGCGTGGATAAGTAACTCAAATAAATGTTGGAAAAGTCCAAGATCACAAAAACAGAAATCCCTAGCATTTTAGTCTTTGACAATTTTTCCGGAGAATTTCCCTTGTTGAGTTTTCTTTTCTTCTCTTTCGTTGTATTTGTGAATTGAATGTGTGAGAGTGACGATGTAGAAAGAAAGGTGACTTGACTTGAACAAACCAAATTCTTGAAATTGTATTCAATCTGAATTCTTTCAATTCTAGTCAAATCTGGACAACAAAGGACAATGTTTGGAATGTTGGGAAGAAGAATTCACACATGTATGGACAGAACAATAACTGTTAGTAAAAACAAATATGTGCTAAAAATTCTTTGCAAATTCTATACATACATAACTCTTGATCCATTAGAAAGTTATTCACTCACTCGCTGTACCTACTCATTTCCTTTAAGAAGAAAGCAGTAAAATGATACTACAACCAACCATAGGTTAATTTCCTGCCAGCGTGCAACTTGATTGACAATCAGCTCAAGTTAGGCAATTCCATCGACAGGTGAATATTATCCAACTCACCCGGTTGGTTTGTTGTATGTCATACATATATTACGGAAAATGATGGATGATCGATCACACCAAACTAAACCACGTTATTTTCTCCCCTTCAAAAAAAGGGAACAACTTTACACACTACGGTTGCAAAATGTGCATTAGACAAGGAAAAGTTGGAGTGTATCGGCATGTATGGTAAATTAAGAGAAAATGACATTTTTAGGGTGAGGGTGACACGCATGTATGACATTTGACGAAAGAAACAATAATAAAATAGTAATACATAATGTGCAAAACAGAAAGGCCAAACGAGACATGGAGAAAAATGTCAATGTCAAGTTCGTCTCTAGTAATGTGCCGGTTTTGGTCACACAACAGTGAAAAATTGGAAGGGTTGCACTCTAACTTCTTTTCTTGCGTTTGCAGGATATGAGCTCTCCATGTACATATAAATTGTATTGATTTAGCGGATAGAATGCCAGGACTTTTGGTACTGGTAAAACTATTAATAAGTATAATGGTTACACCATCTTATCATAGTTTTTACTGTAATATCTAAAATTCTAAATACTCTCGATGTTCGTCAAACTTATTTTGAAAGTGGAAGAAAACAGATTATAAACATTTGAAAGTCCATTGAAATGCTTGGTGCGTTTGGTTGTTATTTTGTGGTTTAATTTGTTATAAACGGTAACATTCCTATATAAACAACTGTACCACCAAATCATCGATATAAGAAACAATACACCACCACACTGCCACTACAAACAACCCTTCCATCCACTCCTCCCTTCATTATGCCGCTGACACTTGCAAATGATGCAATTATTCTGAGAGCCAACTTTCACTCCTATGAACAAACTCATTACAAGCAGATACACAAGCCGAGAAGGAGGAGGAGGAGAAAGTAACAAATAATCCCAGATGAGATTGAACATTGCATTATGAAATCCTTCATCCAACTCAAATTACATACCATAGTTTACAACCACTCATAAAACACACAAGCACACAACACAAAACTTTCTCCAGCATTTTCCTAAATCTCTTGAATAAGACGTATTAAAATTTCCGCTATTTTATTTCCACATCAACTTTCTCCAAAAATAGTTATATAAACTGCTACTGCTACAAACAAATCAACACTTTTCTTAACACCTAATACACCGCAGAATAATAACTAATTAATAATCTGCCTGCAATTCTACACCACTTCCGTATTCACAATATAAGTCTTGCTCAACTTTCTCCTGGTAAAATCAAATCAGTAAAGCTTTCTTTCCTCCCTTGCATGCCTCCATCTCTCCCTCCCTTGTAATTAAGAAACAGTTTGAAATCCGGGTAGGAGGATTATTCTTAATTTGCATGTCACTCACTCACTCTCACTCAATTCCAGTCCAGCTAATAAACCTACCTGCAAACAAACTAATTCTAGTTGAGTTCGGTTCGGGCTGTGTTGGTTGGTTGACATGCCATTGACATAAAGTAATAAATCTGGATTATAGTCCAAGTTTTACTTAACCATTATGTATGTAGGTGTGAATATTATGGACTGGACTTAAATTGCTCTCATTTTCGAGGAAGAAAAATCAACAATTTTTTCATTCTTTCTTCTTCTTCAACCGGAAATAGGAACCCGTTATAAATTCCTCTAGAGAGAAAAGAAAAGAAGAGTGTGACATGTGGTGTGGTGTAGAAGAATGTCCCTCATAACATAAATCTCTCACTTGCAATGCACATTATTATTCCCTGGTATGGGACAAAAGAAGAAAAGCCCTTTGTTCACAAATTCGTGATCCTAATCCCACTCCTAATTTGTAGTAGCTGTGAGTGAAAAAAGAAAGAATGAGTTAAAATACCCGGGATGGCGATTAACTCCTAAGCTGAGGAAGAGAGGCTTCTTATTCTTATTCCCTCATCCAAATTCCAACAAGGAGCATTGTGGTAAGGCTTGTTCGTTGGTTGTGGTAGTTAAATAAATGAAGAAATTTACGAGGATGATGTTTGGGGGTGAGTAAAGTACGGTAAAGTGAAATGTGAGAAAAGGGTTGTTTTTTTTCTTCTTGCGGGAGATAATACCCGAATCCGGGTAATGTAATCTTCTGGCATGTTGTAAAGTCAAGTAAATTCTGCTTTTGTCACGAACATTATCGTTAAAGAGGAAGAATAAGAAAAGAAGTTAATGTTCTGGCTTCTTGCGTTGTACAAATAAAAATAGTAGTTTGATTGTTTTATAACCGAATGATTACTTCATCTTCCAAAATTAGCACAAAGATTTCGTGGGGTTGTGTCAAAATGTCAATGTCAGATCGCTTCTAATGTGAGGATGGTGTCGGCATTTATTTAGTTCGTGATATTTGTACCATTTTAGTCATCCATTTTCTTATCTTTATTGCTCTTGAGACAAAAAGGTTATCTCAATTGGACCATTTTCTTCGCCTTCGTGTCATTTGATTACACACATTACAAGAAACTCAACAGTTTTAGGCACAATTTGACATTTCTCTATTTGAAGAAATGCTAAATGTTGGTTTAACTTGGAGAAGATAAGACACGGACCAGTATGGGCAACAAGACGTAAGTCATGATAAGCGAAGTACTGTTTGTTAGTCTATAAGTAAGTAGAGTACTATGGAATCGGCGTTTATCACTGGCTTTAGTGCTCTAAGAGATAGATAAGTCGTAATAATGTTGTAACTATGCAAATAATATGTACTTAACTTCTTTGATTGTGTATATTTTTTCTGAGATAGAAGATTAATCGGATGGGTGGATTAGTCATAAAACAAAGTATAGATTACAGAAACATAATATTAACGATATATGTATAAGTAATAAAATTTTAAACAATCGGTGAACTAGATTCTCTATCTTTGTGTCAATTTTGTTCTTTAGTATGTTCTTGAATAGAAATATTATTGTTATATAAGGTATTCGTAGAAATAGCAATGGAATCCATGATGGACGTAGACAGAGGAATAATTCAATTTGACCATTCTAATCAAAGAAACAAATCCAAGAACTTATTTGCTCCAGTTGACCCTTGACAGCTCTTTAAAAGATGAAGAGAATACTTTTATTTTACACTACTTCAAATTGTTGAGTGTGGACTCCGGAATATCTACTATTTCCGTGTTATTATATGAACATACATATCTAGGTGAAGATTTGATGCACCTCAAAATCTTATGTGTATGCAACTTATACCCAGTATTTTGTATAAAAATGTGCATTCCTAACTACCCTACACACATGCACATAAATAATTCATTGTAAAATAATTAATTACAGATATCGATAGTCCACGTTGACAAGAGAAATATTAATTTAAAGGACCTGGTTTCACCATTTTGATTTAATACGTCCACTTTACTACTTTCGTCGTCATTATTGCATTATATGACTTTTGTTTCTGTTGTGTCTACTGCATCGTGTTCAGATTTGTGTGTATAACCAAAGTAACACCAAACCCATCTAAAACCAGGAGTAAATAAATAACACGCAAGAAGTCTGGTCTGGTTGTAAAATGAGAATTCTGTCCTCGTTCGTACTCACGGAAAAGCTGAACTTCTCTCATTCCCTGCTCAGTTCAATTCCAACCTTTCATCAGACAGAAGAGGAAGAAGATAGAACGTGAGTGAATGAGACCCCATTGAGTTCGGAAGCTTACTTATTACATAACATTTCTGCATTTTTCTCAGTTTAAATTCCTTAATAAAAGTGGTTTAGAGCTGTACGAGTGCCATTTTTAACATCATTTGTAGCCCTAACGTTACTAGTTGTACGAGTACTATTGTCATTGCCGAGGTGTTAATTGGGACATTTTAATGTCACGTTGTTTGATTAGGCGGACTATATTTAACTGGACTGCATTTTTAGTGTATTAATTTTGACGGCAGCACTTTAAATTGATTGATAAGCATTACTTGGAGTTAATTTATGAAGGTAAGCATTTGCATTTAATTAGATAGTTTGATATATGGCGATTTTAGCATTTTACATCCATGCAAGATGCAATTTCATCCAGCAAATTCCAGCTAAACTAACTCCAAAATTAGCTCCCTCTTGCATTATTCTCCCTCTTCCTGTTATTTTAGCTTTATTCTGAGCTGTCAAATTTCCTGCCAGTAACAGAATCACATCTCAAACAAACCTGCACATTTCCAAAGTTGGTCATAATTTTCTCATTCCCACTTGAAGTTCAGGTCTTGAACCTAAATTGGCTTTCTCCCCGGAAGCGACAAATTTTTAACGGGATTTTTACCGAAATCCGATTAACTCTTCTTTCACCCAAGAAAGAAATCATGTTGATGAGGAGAGGCAATTGAATGGAAGAAAGTTCAAGAGGAGGAGGAAGAAGGAATGGATGTGATTTGATTTTACAAGCGGGTGCAGTGCGTGTTAAGTGGTTTTTCAAAGGGGAAAATTGAATTGTAAAGCAATTCAATAAATGAAATGGGAAATTTCTACACGTTCTACAATAACGAGAGAAGAAGTGTTCGAAATCGTTGTACTGATTTAAAATTTAGTTGTGATTCTATATTGTGATGTACGATTCCAATCTATAATGCATTTTCATTTCCGTTTAATGTCATAACCTCACTTTACTTAAGTAAGTATATTCCCATCATTTCCAGATTTATTACATTCCATCCACATTCCAGTTTAGTCTGACAATTGTTTACTTTCTGAGATAATTGAGCTAGATTATCTTCCCATATTGCTCCCTCTCCTACACAGTTACTTAAGCAGATGATAATGACCAGAAATTAGTGCAGTGCAGGGTGCAGTGCAGCTGGTTTCCCATGAGAATTGCAGGAATTTTCTAAAAACGGGAAGTTAAGTTGAGTCAAAAATGCATACCTTATTATGATTTGAATTTCTTCTTCCTTCCTGTTACACAAGAGTAGAATAATATTCACATAAAATGTCTAATGAGGCCAGACCACACCTGTAGAATTAGCATTAATTTTACATATTGAAATTGTCCATAAATCCTATGCACCAACCAGCAACAAGTCAAAGTTTACAATTTTCTAACCAATACTTCATTCTTTAACTGGCAAGTGAGAAAATGAATAACAACGACGAGCAATACAATAAAGCATCCATCACTCTACATGTGCGTTTCTTCTTGTCTCCTTTGCGCTTAAATTTATGGGACTTGACTCTGCCTATGGATTTGGCTGGACTGTGTATAAGAGCAGTAAATACTAACTCATTACACAATCCAGCCATTAAATCCTGCACAATTGCATCGCATCTTCTTCGTTGGTGTTAAGTTAAATCCATGACAGGGACCAACTAACCAACCACATCTGGTTTGGTCACCCTAATAATCCTATGACGGATTAGCTTTATGTATAGGTATGTATGTATCTACCTGTATGCATTTTATTTAAATATGCTCGTCCCCTCAAATCCCCTCCGCAGTTTTCTTTGAAATGAACACACATGTGCTCAACTCACTTATTGTATAAAAAGGGGGAACTAATCATGAAGAAAGTAACAATGCATGCAAAATCAATTTGTGTTCCTGTTCCGGTTAACAAGTTCCACGCGTGGTGGGTTCTTTCTATTTTGTAAATCAGAGTGGGTACGTGACCAGAGAAATACAGATCGCTTATTTCTCTCTGCTTTTAAGATGAATTCTACCAACACGTGCAAATCTATAAGACAGCAAATCTGCAATTACGTCACTAGTTATATGATTTAAGCTTCAAAATGACAAACATTTTAAATCAAGCAGAAATTTAAGAAGCGATTCCATTAGCGTTTCAGCACCTAATCGATTTTCGTTAGTGAATAAGCGAGTAGATCCAACGCAATCCACCCGCCATCATGTCATCCGTGGATGGGATTCCATTATTCTCATATTTCACACGGGGTGTCCGGTGTCAAAACAGTTTTAGTGAAACGGATGTCTGTGTCTGTCTGCATCAATTTTCAGCATAATGCGCACTGCAGAAAAAAGTCATGTTTTTTTGTGTATATTGTGTTTTTTTGTATGTCTGAAATTTGGCATTATTATAATTTTTCAACAATTTGGAATTGTAATAAAATTCAGTATCGCAGAAATAGTAATAATATCGATTTTTTACAACAATTTCCATTTCCTTCTCTCCCTTCCCCAGCAAGCGACCAAAAGTAAGCAAACTGACTCTTGGTGTGTTTGTCTTTTGAATCGGTTTCCAATATTCTCAGAAACCTAGGAAAACTTCCTCCTAAATAAATACCACAGCAAAGAAAGCAAGAAGAAGAAGAAGAACTACGCCGTTTTTATTTATCTAAATATTTATTCAGTTCAAACAGAACAGAGTTTTCTACGCATTTTGTAGAAAATGGTTAAAATCAACCTATAGAGTAGTGTTATTTTCCCTTCCATTATTTACAAAGGTTTACCACATAAATCTAAATTTAAGTTGGAATAACTTTGAGTCAATAATATTTTGAAATATTAAAGTACTGCGTAATTATCAATCGAATCCACTCCCGTCCAGCCAGATATTGTAGTGTAGTCCCCCCCTAAATTCATTATCATTTCGAATCTAAAACTAAATCCAATTCTACATGGAAATCCATCCATGTACAAGTACATTGACAAATCTGCGTGTATTCAAATTTAAATCCGTTCCTCATTATGATCACAGATTGGGATTTAATCCTGTTCCTATGGCATGAATTGGATTCAAATGTCGAAAGCAATTTACTATTTATTATGCAATTCATTTCTACATTGTCATCCATTTTAGTCTAGTCAGTAAAATCTCACAATGATTATTGGCAAATTAACAAAGGATTTAGAGTTCATTCTGTTCAATTGAAATTGCACATAATTTACACTTGTGAAAATTGTTCCCAATCATTTTATACCAGAATTATGTTACAAACTCTAAATGAAAGATTCACTTAAAATCGGAAAGTGTGTTGTTTCTATAACTTGGATAAATTTGAATTGTGACTCATCTTTGATGCATCCCTCCCTTGCAACTTTTGATGTGCGTTGACTACCAAATAGATAGAAGTCGGAATGAGGGACAGAATGGATTTTGTGGCACTTAATTGTCAGTCCCATTCCAGATTTGCAGTCTTGTACGGGATTGATTGATGAGAGCATGACAAATATACAACGTATCAAGGGGAATGATCTTGCCCAACTTATTTTTATGGACACTTCTTTGATACTCAATTTAAATATAGTGTATCTGTATAATTAGGAGAAGAAACAAAAACTTTAGTCGCTTGCACATGCATTACGGTTTTAACCCACAAGGTGTTGTAGATTGTTTTTTATCAAAGACCCCTGGCCTCCCCCTTTTTCCCTTAAAGGTTATCGGGTCGCAAAATTTAAAAAACTTGCGCGCGCCATTTAACCCCCCATATTTTCAGGGGGGTATAAAAAAACGGACTGTGGTTCAGTCTATTTACCAACTTTTACAGAAAATCCAAAAATTCTTATTTCGATATTTTTCTGGTTTGTATCCATCATCTCATAATCATTACATCTCTTCCTCTGCAACCATCCGCCAATCGGATAGATTAATGAATTTCTCTCCTCTCCTCATTTCCTTTTAAAAAAATGACTCTTCTTTTACCGACATTACACTTTTTGCCCGTTTGGCTGTTGTCTCTCAACAGGGTGATCCTCATCATTTGAGAAATTCCATCCGACATAAATATTCAACTTCTTCTTCTCCTCCACTCTCTGCTAAAAAAGAAAGAAATGAAATGAATGGGAAGTAGGGTTCTGGAAGACGGAACATTATTCAGACCCGGTGAAATGTAAACTCGTTTTAAAAAGGGTTTACATCTTGCATGAGGAAATTGTATGAAACAATTTGCGTCGTCGTCTTCTTGTCTCGTGCTAGATTTAGAGTACATGGGTGAAAAGAAGGGTAAAAGTTAATAAGTGCTTTTTTCGGATGAGTTGAATCTCTTCATAGTGATACGAATTTAATATGGATTCAATTTTGTTTATTAGAAATGAAACCTTTGTATGAAATATCTAAAAATTAAACCGTCCCGTAGGTTAAAAAGGAGCCATACATATGCAATAGCTTTCAGTACGAGACATGTTTTTGACATTTTAAAGTTATTATTCCATTCTTCTACCTGGCAACCTGGCCTCTAGCAAAGTAAAAACTGGAGTGAAAGACAATATGTTCATCATTCCAATCGATGTTTGACAAACTCGATACTATCATCATCTTTGATTGCTTTTAGATGGCTTATAAAGTATGAATAAGAACAATATATTTGTAGAACATATGTAGACAAAATAAGGCATAAGAGAAAAATCGGAAGAAAAACGTTCTTGTTTTGTACGAATAGGAGTTTCCTTCCTGGTGTTTTACTGCCTTTTTTGCTGTGTCTTCATAACTTTTTCAAGGAGAAAGAAAAATAAGTGAAGATGACCTTCTTATTAAATGTTCAACATTATTGTTCTAAATTCTTTTTTCAATTTGTTACATTAAGATTGAATTGGTTCACTTGTAATGAATTGAATTCCAATAATCCATTGGTTGCAGAAATAATGACTTGGTTGCAGAAATGGGATAAGTAATTGCAAATTCCACTGTAAATTACTGACATAAATAATAATAAGTATGTGCTAAAATCATGTGTGATATAGTATATCTATTATGGTAGAGCATTTGCAGAGAATTTATTATAGTGGGAAACAAGTTTTATGTTTGATACGCATTAGGGATTCAAGTTGGTTTATTATTAATTGTAAACAATAAATTACAATTAGTTCGTAGTATAAAGCAACAACCTGAAATCAAGCCTGGTTTCTAAATTACAAATGAGCTATATTCGTTATATGAGTTATTCGTGAGGAATTTGATGGGCTTCAAAAGTTAATTAACACACTGTATCGCAATCTTATGTAGTCAAACTATAATGCATAATGACGTGTTTCCATTCCTTGGATGTGAAACCTGGCTGGTAATTTGTTTCAATATTCTACATTGCTAAATCATGTGTTTCGAGTACATGGGTTAATTTTAATTACATTCTGTCGCGTGTAAATTACGTAGTAATAGATTTCCGATTTACCCTTATTGAGCGGATTTTACGTCTAAAGTTTGTAGTCTCCAAACACAAGGCACAGTCAGTACACAACAGTTTTGGTGCAGTGAAAGTAACAAGCACTTTCTCTAAGCAGTGTTTGTGGGAAACGAAACTTATTGTGTCTATTGATGTGGAATGTGGATGCATGTTTTGTTTAAACAATGGTACCGTTGAATCAATTTTGTACCTTCAATAAAGCTGTATGCATGCGTATTTATTTCCGGTTAAGCCATTTCTACCAAAATGCAGTCCAGTTAAGGAAACATAATAGAATTGACTTTAGTTTCTCTTCAAATTATGCCCTTCGTGAACTGCATCTCAATTTATACTGTACATCACCCTCCTCTTACCCTACAACCAACCTTTGCTTGCATAGAGTTGACATTGAAATCTGATCAATTCTGTTTTTGAGATGCTTGTCTCCCACTCAATTGGATTGAAAGTGAGGGTGGATGTGGATTGGGCTTTGAGTTGTTGCATTCTATATATTATTGAGTTATTTGCTTGTTCAGTTGGAATGAGTCACCATCCCAAAGAACTCAAACAACGCCAACCCCACTTATTTTATTTTTACTGGCCCCAACTACTACTACCGTATGCTCAAGTCTTCATTTGTCACTTCAAACACAAATACAATCACACATGCAGTACAGCATTTCTGTATTTTCTTACCAAACACATCACATCACACTCAATTTACTTCAGTTTAGTTCACCGAGTTCATTTGAGTACAAGTATTTCCAGTTGTGGACAAGATTTCAGTATGTGAACTTTGCTCAAAAAATTATGTTTACTCTATTTGATGATGGAGAGTGTGTTGGTTAGTAATTACGACTAACTGCATGATTTGATGCCAATTGCGGTACTCGCTTTAGCAATTTGAGACGACGACGTATTTCAAAGTCAACCAATTCTGGCAAGTTTAATTTAATTTAGTTTAGTGCAATATCTATCTGCGCAATTTAGCCAACGTTTTTGCAAAGTTTAATGTGCTAAATACTTTAAGTAGAATGAAATGCCGGTAATTGAATGAGTGGGATTGACGCCATATGTATGAGACATTAAAGTACGAAAGAAAGGAATAAAAATTTGGAATTAAATTTCATACATTTGCGTTTATTCGTTATTTACATCAGTTGGTTAGTTAGTGCCAATTCAATTGTATAATCTGGTCTTTGAACTTTTATTTCGTCAGCTGCATAAACTACGTTCACATCATCGATTCATTTTATTTAGTTGGTGTGACCAAACATAAATTGTTCAATTCAAACCAATACAATCCACCACTTTGCTGTTGTTGTGTGCTTTACTCACTGTATACGTATACAAAGATGAACCAACAAGTCAGCAACAAATTAATGCATTCCTGTCGTAAATTTGTCAATTTTTATCACCAAAGTTGAATGTGAGTGAATCAAACAGCTTAAGTGACTTAAATGGTGTGTTATTTTATTTTATCCAGCTCCAAGTAAGGAAGTCGTATCAAATGTAGATGCACGAGTCTAGGGTCACTAAACCTACAAAGTTCTTTAAATTATATAAGTTTATTAAGAAGGAAAAACACTGAATTGAACAAATATTGGATTTCTTGGGCGAATTCAACTGTTTTTTTTTACAAGAAAGAATTATTGCGAATACATAACAATAAATTTGGTGTGAAAACGAAATTGCAATTACTAGACTAGACCAGACCAGACCACACAAGAAGTGATTCCAATTTCAAATTAACCTTGGGTGTGTATGATTTGACTGCGTGGTTGGTGAACTGGAGAATGAATAAGAATCCGTGAATAATTTGCGTGGTTTGGTGTCTTTTACTTTACGATAACGTCACGCCTTGCCTTACATACTTACCATGCAGAGTCTGGGCTGAAATATATACATAAAACTCGCCTAAAAATAATATTATCGTGTCGCATCTTTCTTTTTCTTGGTGGTGAATTATGTCTTCTTTTTTCTTTTAAGAAAATTTGAAACTGGAATTATATATAGATATATACATATGCGTGGTATATGGGAATTTGGGGGTGGTTAAATTTGTTATTCGTTATGGCCGGGTTGGATGGATCGTTGAAATTATACTTATACAGATAATAATAATAATAATAATACCATTTCGTATAGCATTATGTATTGCATGCCATCCTTTTTTCTTTTATCTTGTTGGAGAAATATGTGCTATAAGATTTCTTCTATCTTTTTTTTTACTTTCATTTAATTTTATTTATGGCTCTGCTTTTTGGTTAGTTCCGGTCTTGTGTAGCGTACTGTTGTGTTCTTGTTGTCGTTATTGTTATCACTATTATTTAAGGCCCAACGATAAATTACTAACCGGGTCGTCTCTATCCATGTTCATAATATTATGTTTTAAGTTGGAATTGTTGCCATGACAAGGAGGATGATGATGTGGATTGTGATAAGGGAAATATTTTTAAGTTTGAAACAAGATAATTTAGTTCATGTATGTATTGTCGGTTGGAGGGTTGGATTACACATACACAATATAATAGGAGGCTAAATGAGCTGTAAGCATCCTAATAAGATGCTTTATTGAAAGCCGTGAAATTTTATTTTATCTCATGCACACATAATAATTAAATTATGCTGAAGCAGGATCATCATCATCACCCTTGTTCTGGAAGAATAACAAGCACAGCAATATTATGCTAATCGATCAATCGATAATTTAAAATAGAGAAATTTGAGCCTGTGATCTGCGTCGGAAGATTGTCGTCATTCGAAGTTATCTTGTATGTATGTATGTAATTAGTAATCACCATTGCAAAATAAATATTATGCCTCTTATCTTGACAAGTTTTTTTTTACACTAACTGAACTGAGCCCAACGTAGCAGACCACATTTCGACATTATTCTCATTACTTTTAAAAACGCGATCAGTTACAGTCAACCACAAAACCGAGACGATCCTTGAACCTGTCATTTCTGTTCTGTCCTGTCCTTGGAGATGGAGGGTGTGAGTGAAGATTGTTGTAGGGTGCAAGGAAATGCAAGTCAACGCTTGATCGATGCTAAGTACGGTTCGTTGGCTGGTTTGGTTTGGTGGTATCGTTTGGCAGTATTATGACTACGACGATGATGTGAGTTTGATGATGATGCCTTTTCTTTCCCTCTCCTCCGTTTATTTATGAATCCAATCCAGACCTGACTTTGACTTTGAGTTTGTGCGTGGAGTTGCATTCGAAATTCTAATTCTGCAAGAGGAATCCATACAATCATTTTCCCAGCAGAACAGCCAACTAAAGTGGAGAGCAAGTGAGTGAGTGATGGGAACCTTAAAGTATAAAATTTGACTTGGTCCGTTTTGGGTTAATATGAAATAAATAATGCGGATCAAAACCAAACCACGCAAGGTAGAGGAGCACAACCAAACCAACCAACCACAACCATCATTTTTCATGTCAAGAGGTGAAGATAAGTTTGAATGAAGTTGACGAATGATCCGGTTCACGTTTTGGCAAGTGTTTATTTTCAGGATGGGAATTTTTATATTATATTTTGGTAACCAGAAGAAGATTTTGAAGGAGGTTGGTATGAAACTGTAAAGGGTGAACTGAACTCATGTTGGAATTGGGAAATAAATCCACGATTTTCGAAAAATGACTTATAATGCTGTTTGGTAGTCGAGTAAAGACGACATACATAAATCTCGCTGCGAATCAGCTTCTTGAACCGGACGAGAGAGAGAGAGAGGATAAGTGATAAAATGAAATATGTTACAGCATTAAATAAAAATTATAGACCAGCATGGCATAACCACTTCAATAAATAATCCTCATTACTGCGAAACAACCATTATTAATTGCTTAAAGGTTACCTGGTAGATAAGGTATATGTGTAAAATTGAGTTTAAGCCGGTTTGATAACGATGCAAGATTTATTGAGTCTGGATTGTGCAGTGTGGGCAACGAATTTCAATTAAGAACTTGCCCCAAGAAATGCAGACGCAATGGTTTCTGGTTTAAGTTGTAATTGATATCAAAAATCAGAAATCTTGCAAGTTCTAGTATAATATTGTGAACGAAAATCAGGTAGACTGGACTAAACCTGAATGAAGTAGAAGAGGAAGAAGGTATAAAATAAGACCATGAAAGCTGACGTTAAACTTCTTCTTCTCCATCCAGGAATGATTTAGGTGTTGAAAATGACTTATGGATTTTGCTATCGATACATCTCCTCCAGAATCCATTCACTTCTTTCCTTAGTTCGTGCAGACCTCCCACAAATAAAATAAAGCAAAGCAAGCATTATTATTGCTTGTCTTCTACCTATTCCATTCTGCGGGTGGGTGGGTAGTGGTGGTCTAGTCTGGTTTTGGTCTCCTGGTGGTTTGGTTTGATCTGATGAGGAAATCACTATTATTCTTCTTGTTCCAAATTTCGCTGTCTCATTGTTATGAAATCTTTAAGGAGCGTTATACAATTGTGGGTATTACATCACAGTCATGGAGTTAGTATTTATTCTTCAAGGAAGAGGAGGAACTATATTTATTTCTAAACCGATTCTATTTACACAGCGTGAAATCCTGGCTAAGGCCATTGTGTATATGTTCATAACTGAACCATTCATGCAGAGTGAGCGAGTAGTTTAGTTAGTGGTGGTTTACGTTTGATCAGATTCTGGATAAAACTGCAACTCCACTGCAACTGCACTCAAAAAGTACATAATAGTGGCAGACCAAACCGAACCGGAGGTTAATTTCCTTCCTTGACGTTTGTGCAATGCATGCAGCTTGATTGACATTCCGCTTAAGTTGGAATTCTCATCGACAGGTGAATGCATTCAGAACAGGACGAGTTGTCACATATCCCCCAAGCAGAAATGATTGATGAGCCACTCCCTCCTTCCTCTCTCTTTCACCCTTTCATTTTCTTTCACTTCCTTCAAGAAAGGGCCTGGGAATATGTGACATTTCTCGGGGAAGGTTGTTCTGGGAACTCTTATTTTGTGGGTGCGTATATATGTAGCAAACTTATTCAGGAAGTGGTGGTGGTGGAATTGCAATGTCAAATAAGTAGATGAGACGAGCATGTGGTCGTATTATCTGGTATGGCTTACAAAGATAAAAGCAGGATTAGAGTAGAATGAATGAATGCATGGTAAGAAGCTGGTCTTTATCAGTTGAGTTACACAATAGAGTTGGAGAAAGGGAAAGTTTCTTAAATTAGTTCGTATTGATTATTGAAAATCGATCAAAATGGTTTAGATTGGAATTGATAAGGATCGAAACTGATGGAATTTGTGGAGTCTTTTTAAATAAAAGTTATTAGTTGGGAAAGGATGCCAATGATTATTTTTACGTTCAAAAGCGAAATCAAATCCTGGTTAAAATTCAACAATGAAATAAGCTCTAATTTGGTATAAAACAGTTCTCTGCATTCGAAAAAGGAGTAAAGGACGTGAACAAAGCTGTGGAACGTGTAAAAATTCAAGCTCAACACTTTTCCTGTCTTTAACCTCGCTCCTAATTTTATCCCCGAAAAAGCGTTAAAATTCCCCGGATGGAGATTAAACTCTTAAGTTTCTTGCCTTTGCTTCCTGCCTGTTGGAATGGCACAGAGACAAATCTGAGATGTGAAGATCAAAACAGAGACACATTCCTCCAAAGAGACGATATTTTTTACCAACTCCAATTTCGCTACAATTCGCTCCGTCGACAATAATAATATGTAATTACATTAAATTAACCAAAATTATTCCCTTACTTAACTTTATAAAACTATACGTTCATTATAAATCCAGGCAAAACAAAACAAATGAAACTGGAGACAAAGCAGGAGGTACATAATGGTGTTTGATTCCTATTTTGAGATTTGGACTGGATTTATACTGTTGAGTTTGCGTTTTTTTCTCTAAAATCTCAAATCTCTCTTTTTTTGTTTCTTTTGAGAGTTAGTTTACTTTTGATGTAACATTAAGTGAGTCAAGTAAAACACGGGGTTGAAAAGAGCCGACATTTGCTTGAATAGAGAGAGAGGTCAGGTCATCCATACAAAATGTAAATAAAAACCTTCTTATTATATTGAAACTTTAAAGTTTTGAAATGGACGCACTTTTTCTTGGATGTCCCCCAGTTGGGTGGGTGGTGTCAAAGTGTCACCTCTGCTCTGCTCCAAAGTGAAGATTGTGTCGGTGTCAACTTGCATTTAGTTCGTGATATTTGTCCCATTTTCTTCTTTGGTCTTATCTTTATTGCTTTACGGGCAAAAAAAAGAACTTGCACTTATCAGACAGAGTCACGGCTACGTTTGTTTGAGCATGTTTTCTTATTTCTTCCACTCCTCTCTCGTCCTGTTATTTGATCAGAGTGAACAAAACACTCGCATTGTTGCATTGCATTACATCACACATTATGTACAGAAATTCACCTCTACATACTTTTAAACTTAACTGTTAACATGTTTCTTGTTTCAAGTGCAAAACGTTTAGCAAAAGAAAACAAAAGGAGAAGTGATCAGGTTAAAAAGAAATGTGAGGGTGGATTGGATTGAATAAACGAGATCAGGTTCAGTTCATATTCAACGAGACAGAATTCTTATTCTTTGAAGTGAGTGAGTGACAAATTGCTGGATTGAATAGGACAAAAACTGATATGCTACATGTACTGGTTCAGAAATTTATGGATTTTGCAGATAACTGTTATGATAAGAATCATAAAGCCATCTCATCCCTCCTGCTCATTTCATCTTATCAATTCATCGCCCCTGAACTGAAATCGACAACTTTTCCAATTCTTGGGCAAACAAATGGCTCAAGTTTGACATTATATCTGTAACTATGAAATGTGGGAGCTTCTGTATGTATGTAGTAGTAGATTCCTTACAAAGTTAAGGAGAAGCAGGAAATGATCATTGCTTTTCGTTGTTGCCAGGCTATTCCAAACCAAACCACAAGCTATTAAATTACAATATTAATATTATTATTATTATTCACTTCTTCTTCTTCTCCAACTGCTATCAAATGAAATTGTTCTCACACCAACCAAACCATAAGAAGGACAGAAATAAGTAAGAAAAACGGAGGAGATGAATTGTTGTACTTACTTACGTAAGAGAAGAGAATGAATATTTAAACAAGAGAATAAATGAGGTAATATGAGAATAGGAAAGTAAATTGGGAATGATTGATGTTTGGATAAAGGAAAGGGTCTACTATTTTGACGGGTTGCTCCAACCTCGTAATTGTTGAATTGTGCTCTCTGCAGGAGTCCTTCAGAAAAAGGAAAGGAATGGAATGAAAATAAGGACCCCAACCAAGTAAATATAAGAGGAGCCTTAAAGTCCTATCTAAGTGAAGGATGAAGGGCTCTTCGTGTATTTATCTTCAAATTTTTGGAATTTTCTGGACGATTTCGTAAAAAAAGTGTATTTGATAATTGTGACAGCATTTACTTTTTTATTACGAATTTAATGTTTAATCGATTGATTTTATGCATTTCTTTATTTATTTCCATCCATTCCAATCCGTGTGAAGTGGGCCACTTGAGATTTTTCAAGATTTTTTATTCTTCAATTTCTATTCTCCGAGCAGCATGGGCCTTTTCCAGGCGAAGTGAACTAAACTAACCAAACTGAGATAAGGAGCTTGTACATTTTGAAGTAGTCTCGCCTCATTTATTTCACTTCTTCTTCTTTCTTAGACAGTGCAACATGTCGAAAAAGAAACCAACTGGTTGGGAAATAGACAGAGTGAGTTGAGTCCCTTGTGACCGTTTAAGTCAAACTTGTTGGATTTGGTACAAGTTTCAAAAAGTGTACACCCGTAATATAGATTGTCCTGTTTTTAGTATGGTGATTTTGTGTAACCACAAATTTTACCAAATTCAGATACCGATAGATGGATTTGGATGCATTAACGAAATTAAAACTAAATCGAGCTATTCAGTCAGATAAATTGCACACTTCATAAAGTTTTATTATCCTTCAAAAGAATTTAATCATAATGTGCTTATCTATGTCATGTTACAGGATTATCTGAACCCTATCGTCATTAAATTGTAGAAGATTCTACATAAATATTTTGTTCATACAGTAATTTGTTAAAGTTATAATATTTTGTCCAAAATATTGTAATATTATTTTCTATACCACCACCCTGTTGTTCAGGAGTGGATTTGGATTGATATTGAAGAAGAATGGACGTGTTAGTTTGAGTTTTAGTCTGAACCTTGTCAAGTCTTCTACAGATGAAACCTGAGATGGTACATGAACTGGAGAGTGTGGTGTGGAGGATGGATGGATGGATTGACATGGACAAACAGTTGAACTCGGTCACTTCACTCTCCATCCAAGAAAAGTCCATGCTCTTTCTGTCTTTAAATAAAATAAAATCAAGTCGAGGTGATCTTTGACAGTTCTTGAAAGAAGGAACGAGAGATGAAGGGGTCGAGTCGTCGTCCTGCTTTTATTTTAGACTGCAGGCATGCACATTGTTGAGGAAGGACTCCGGGAGGTCCAACACAATATTTTGGTGGTATGAATGGTATGGTAGTTTTACTTATAGAGATGATGATGAAGGGAGGAAGGAAATATGTTTGCTTACTTATGAAGCATGTCAAAGTCAACAAAATTCCTGTCCCAAACACACCTTGCCTCGTTTACTTAACATTTTATATAGTGTCCTCTCTCTGTCCATTCCTCCAGTCCACCCGTCCCCAACATAACATACTTTTGCTTAACGATTTCCCTCTTGAAACCAATGCAATGTTTTCTTAATGGCATTCTCCATTAAAGCGACATTACTAAATGGAATAAGAATGAACTAACTAAAGAGGTTCATTTTATGTGTGGTGTGGGTCACAGGTCAACCTAGTGCCTCCCTGTTAACAATAGGGTTAACCTTCCTTAAATCTTAAAGTACTATTTATTTCGAACAACGCAACATAACACAAAGGTGTTACCGACTCTCTCTCTTTCTTTTTCTTTCCTGGGGAGTGATGGATTTTACTTTTCTTTATTTTATTCTATCCATTATTGGACTCGGTTTTGGTTGAGTTGAACCAACTTTACTTTACTTGGGCATGAACCTGCATGCATGGTGCGTTATTCTTGTGTGTATACGCAACTGTGTGTAACGTAATGTTCATTTCATACAGATATCTGAACAACTTCGAGTTGGGAAAATGTGGAGAGAGAGAGAGAGAGAGACAAGCTTGTTCTCTCTGCTAACATAGTTCAGTAAGATTTCAGACCTTGATGGCATCAGAGACCCCGTTGAGTCGCGTCCGTGGTAGTTGGAGTTAGAAGTTGTAGTTTGTAGACTAGAAAGATTGTGGATTTGTGCATTGCATTTGAAAAAGTGGATATATTTAAAAGTTTTGTTGTCATTTTGAACTGTTGTGTATGATTGTGGATTTTCTAATTGTGTTTAATTAGTACATTTCTGTGGGATTAATTAAGTAAATTTGGACGCATATGGATTATATGCGGAAATTGGTGAACCGATCTAATTTCTGGTAAGAATATTCAAATGGCTATTTTTTAATTGGATGGTAGTTGGTTAATTTAGTTGCATGCTTAGTTAGTTGTGTGTATATCTTATAATATCTATCTGGGTGCAACTGAAATTTGATCATTCTCACAAAGTTATGACTTCCTCTTTCACAAATTAAGACTAACTTCCGCTCTTCCATATTATCTTGACGATATCATCATATGGAGAGTGTGTTTGTTTAAAATACAATAATAATATCTGTACAAAACTTTCCGATAATTTATGAATCCGGGTGTGCACACTACATTGCATTGTTATATATAATTTCCTCAAAATGCACACTTCCTAACAAATTTCCTTCCAAAATCACAATTTTGAGACGAAATTAGCTTTCTTTTACAACCCCAAAATTCTCCATGATTTGATTTGATTTCTTCCCAACCCACCGTGATCCGATTAACTCGTCTTTCACCCAGAAGAAATGCTTTCCGAATTCAATGCAAGAAAGAAAGAAAAAGAGGAAAAATCTTTAAATTAATTTACACACCGAATGTGATTTGATTTTACAAGTGACTCAAAGTGCATTATTCGGGTTAAGTGCTTTCCCTCCTTCCTTGTGACAAACCAAACCTCACCAGAGTGGAAAATTCGATTGCTTTTGTTAATAATCCAGTAAAAGAGGAACGCTTCCATTCCTTAAAACATTCCCACAACTACATACATAGTAGTATATATTTTTTATTTAAGAAATCAAATAATTCGAATTAATCTGTTGTCTTGTCTTTTTTTCGAATAATAATGTGTCATTGCATAAAAAATAAGTATAAGGGTTGATTACACTGCAGGTTAACTGAATCGAATCCAGAACACGAATCGAATACAAACGACCGCATTATTAGTCTGGAATGAAACAAACAATGGACAATTAAAGCTTAACCGGGTTGTTTAGCTTACATGAGCATTCAACTTGTTTGGATTATTTTTGTGTGTCGGTTTAGTTTTTTATGAGGTTGATTCCGTTAGCCAGTCAGTCAATCCAATAAAAAAAAATATTGGTCACATACGCAACACAATACTTCTGTTCTTTGTTAGAACAGAATATTTATTTTAGAGGGAAAGTTCCAACTTGTTGTTTTGGTTATTCTTCTTAATTTGTCTTCATTCGCATAAATATTATGACCACTTTGTCAGTTTCATATGTAATTTGATGCTTATTTATGAGCAAAATACATAGTTTAGTCTTCCTCGATCTTTGTAAAAATGTAAACGTTGAATTTAATTTCTGTCCAAAACGAATTGCATGCTTAACATGCATTACTAGAAATTCAAAGTGATAAGTAGAAGGTTCTCATATTCCTTGCCTTGCGTTTTGTGAAAGATTGCTCTTTCTTTGTGCGACATGAATCAGTTAGTTTGAATTGAAACCGTATAAAACACGATGTAACAACAAATATTATTATTATTTGCATAATACAGATATTCTCAAATTTCATGGGGAAAATAACACGTAATATAGAATGTAATGTAATCTTAGCTGAACAACCAGACCAGACAGACTTCTCACATTTCATTCAATTATTACTTCGTTCTTTTCGTGTTCGTACAAGAATCAGAAAAGGAAAGAAAGAAACGTTCTGTTCTGTTGCACGTGGGAAATAAAAATCAAATACGAATGACATAATTATCAGGCACATGCAAATTAGGTGTTATTTTTGTGAAATTTTTACGATTTAGACAGCATTGTTGACTTGAGATACCAGGAATTCTGTCTCTTTTTGGTTAAATCCTAAATATCCATACAGCTGGTTATTTCCCATGAGACACAATCTGTTCTGTTTAACCAAAAGAATGCACGATCTGTAAAAATGTCGCCTTCTGGATTTTCATTTTAAACCCACCCTTCCGGTTTAGTAAGATAATGCAGCAGTTACGGAAACATCCATCTCCTTTACATATCCACTCGAACAGTGATGGTATTATCATATATGCACCAACTAATCAGGGTCAGAGGTCAAAGCCAGAGCACAGTACGAAATATCAGACCACACCTGTAGCTCATTTACAGTAACCATTATTTCAATTATTGAGTTTAGTTGCATGTGCGTGCCCATAAATCCCACCATCAACAAGGGCAGTATGAGTGCAATGTGTCATTCTTAGCTTTAGCGACTGCCTGGCAAGCAAGTGAGAAAATGAATAATAACATAACAACAGGCAATAAAACATTTATTCATCCATCGTCTTATGAGTGTGTCTTCTTGTCTCCTTTGGCTAAAGTAAAGTATGTGTGGGGACTTAAATAAGCTAACTAAACAGCCTGGCCTGACCAGAAGAGCAATAAATACTGCTCATTACATAATCCAACTAAACCAAACCAAACCAACCATTAAATCTGCACCCTTGGGTTGTACGTATGCATCTTATGATGGTGGTTGGTGTGTTTTGGTGCAAAGTCTGGTTCAGAAAAGCCTGTAACTCAAATCTTTAGGGATTAGCATTTCCTGTTGCATATACCTACATTTACGATTTAAATAGGGGCATCATCATCATTTCATTTCATCTGCATAAGTTATGTAGGTAACTAACTAATTAGAAGTGATTTAAGATTGCTCTCGTTCTTGATTTGACAAGTTGTGCCATTGTGCTGGTGAATTTTGTGTGGTCTAGAACAGAAAATGAATTTATTCGTTACATTAACAAGTCTTTGTTGTTGTTGAATATCCATGTTTTTCAACAATCAATTAAAGAAGTTGATAGTTAAGTTTTGTGTCACAAATTTTGTATCGTTGCCATGACAACTGAATTTCCATTCCCAAAGTAAAATTAAATAAATACATATTTGCTATTCAGTAAAAAGTTCCATGAAAAGGACAAACTTTGTTAATTATGCTAAATAATGGGGCTTAATTAGTATACAAACTGAATTCCACAATTTGTTGCAAACTTTGGTATTATTGGGAAACTTTGTGGTGGGAGAGAGTGGCATCTGCTACGAGCAAATAATCGGTCTCTTAGTAAAACAAAATACCAACCAGATACTATTACTTTGCATTTGTAGGAAATTCGCAAGTTTTATTTAGCAATTAAATTAAGGTTCTACTTAAAACCACAAAAGTCGTCGAAAATACTTTCTCAAGAATAGAAAAATCTACGCACTAAATTATTGTCACTAATGAACTCCAAACTCGAATGTTGAAATGCAGAATTGTTTTTTAGGTTCAAAATTAAACTTGTAAAGTGAGTGATTCTTTGCGGTTGGCATCTCAAATTCAGATTTGCTAGATTCCATTCATGTTAATCTAAATTACTCGTGAACTCTTGGAACAAAACACTAATGTGAATGAATTCCCGTCCAACTCCCAAAAGTATAGAAGACAGGTTCACATTGCAAATTTAAGAATTATAATTCACCTCAACCAAGGTACATATGCTGAGATTGCAATTTTCCAGACACATTCTTGTAATTTGGGAAACCTTAAGTACAATAAATTCTGCTCCAATTAAACAATTATTCAATTGTCCTGCCACCTTTGCATTCATTTCCATTTCATTCTATGTCCATTTAACCACATTATTAATTTCCACGCAGTCTGTCCATCATAACCTCCTCAATTCCTTATTGCCATCCCTTACACAATTTTGAAATGTACATATTTTCAATTTCCTCCTGTACAAGTGTAAATTTGTAGGAACATGTATTTAAATACTTACATTTACAACGTAACTTTACCACTACTTGCTTTGCTTACCTACCTCTATTCCTATTCTAACTTACACCAAAGTTTAACTATCTCCATGTCTGCGGGGGGTCTAAATGTCCAAATCCAACTCGAGCTCAATTACGCGTGTCGTTCTCTCTCTTCTCTCTCTCCTAAAGGAAATGAAATGTCCTTTGCATCCATTCTAAAACCCTGTTGCCTTGCCTTCCTTCCCCAGGCCAGGACATTTGTTAGCTACAACTCTAACTAACTAACTACAAAACTACAAAGTTACAAAGCCAACTAATGGGACAAGTACATATATAATGTCGCATTTTATTCTGTTCATTCTAAACCAGCATCCCTCCAAAATTACAATTCATCCATCCATCCACCCATACTGACCAATCTGTCCTTAAATTCGTTACCATTTCAAATTTGATTCCAACCCGTGGTGGTTGCATTTACATTCTTCGTACTCGAATCAATTCTACAGACATTTGAATTTAAATCCGTTCATTATCACAGCTAGAGAGAAGAGAGAGAGAGGCAAGGATTTTAAATAATGATTCAAATTTGAAATACTGTGTCGATCTGCATATTGTGGATTCAAGTGTCAAGTGCAATTTATTTATTCAAGTGTGGTCTGGTCTGGTTTTGTATGGTCTGTCACTCACTCAGTCAATCACAACCAATTTAGAGGACTGTTCTCCTCGTCATCGTCATCAACATCATCATCTCTTATCCGAATATATTATAAGTCTTAAAAAAAGTGTGAATGAAATCAAGATGCAATGCAATGCGATCATCATTCATTTATACTCTCCTCTATTTTTCTTAAATGTCGGAATGATTGATTAAGAAATGGTAATGAAATAAGCAATCATCGTCTTTGATATTGATTTTAGAAATGAAATTGGGAATCAAATCATTTAGGAGTTAGAAAATAGAGTGTACTACGTACATATACATAGTAAAGTTATACCACTCACTATACAGATACTTCACTTTTCACTCACTCTCATTTAATTTAAATTCCCTCTTCCCCAGTTTAAAACTCACTGTTGTATGTATGACTCATCATCCTTTGTGAAATCAAATAACTACTGACTTGACAGCTTTGTAGTAATATTGGATAGGCAAGTTGTCATGTGTCACTCAACTCTGATGCATTTATCCCCCCCTTTGTTTCTTCCTTCAGTCATCACCTTATTTTAAGTGAAAATGAAATAAATTCTTGCCTTTATTAATATTAAGTGAAAGCTAGACAAGCAGTCATCGTAGAAGAAGGTACTCTCTCAAATATTTAGGAATAATGCCATTATCGAGTTAGTATAAAGATAGTGTTTAGTGAAAGGAGGAAGAAAGGGGATGGAAGGGTTGGTTGATTATTGTCAAGATTATGATTGCTTTTGACGGAGAAAGTTCTTAAACCTGATATTAACTTATTAAACGCTAATGGAAGGGAGATGATGATGGACAGGATGGGGAATAATGAGAAATATTGATTAATTAAAGAGTATTTTAATCAATATCTATCTTACATCTAAGTTGTTAACACTGCAGTATATCATATATGTATTCGTATAAGTGTGGTCGACCAGACTGGACAAATGGAAAATTCAATAATTTCGTCTCCTTTCTTTTTATTTTCCCGAAATGCGTGCGTGTGGGTGTATGTAGTATTGGATTGGGTGGCTTTGGTTGTTTGGTTTACTGGGATTTAGTTAAGCTCTCTTCTCTCAACCAGACCACACCAGACAACACTACAACACAATCAAACTACATAGACCAGATTTGTTTTGTGGACCATTCTTCCTTCTTCATCTTCTTGCACAATAAATTCTTCCCTAAACTAACAGCTTTGTTTACTCGACTGTTGAGTTGAGTTGCTGCTGCATGAGCTTCTCTACTCAATTCTGTACAATTCACTTCTGGCTAGGTTTATTACGGACATTTAACTCTGTTAATAGCCAACTTATCTCACCTCCACAGACAGTCGTACAAAATACACTCACTCTCTCATTCTGCAAATAAGTATATAGAAATTGGTAGCTATGTAGCTCCAGGCAAGAGGGGTGAAGCGAAAGCAAAGTTGGTGAAAGTGGGAGTAGTGCGTTGAAAGTGGTTGCATCTACCTATATTATTCCATACGACTGATTATTGGAACGTCTAAAATTTATGTCAACCCACCAACTAATTGTATAGTATTTACAACAGTCCAACTTACTTCACCAATATATATTTTTCAGAAATTTGAGCTCGTAAGAGTCGTCTGCTTCTCTTCACTTTGTGAAATTTGAAACATTTCAATCGAAATGAACCCAATTTCACCCCAATTCGAGTCAAACTCAAAGAAATACAGATTCCACTGCCGGAGGTTGTTTTATGATTGAGATGATGATGATGCCTTGTTATTCCTCTCGATTTCATCCATCCAATCCATCCACTTTTACTTTCACCAAAGTAGACCGAAATCTAAAGTAAACTTAAAGCATCTTCCTCTTCTTTCCCTTCCTTTCTTGCATCACATCCTGTCCAAGTCATCTCATCTCATCCTCCATCCATATTTTGTTTTAATACTTTTCACCCTGAAGGTGTTGTTTCAACTTTTACTGGACGTCTACATATTGCTCTTCAAGGTTTTTTTTATATATGTATCCATCATCCCATAATCATTACATCTCTGAAAGGAGATTAATGAATTTCTCTCCTTTCCTCAACTCTCTTCTTAAAAACCAAGATCTCTTTTACAAACACTTTCCTTTTTTTGCCCGTTTGGGTGTTGTCTCTCAACAGCGTGATCCTCATCATTTGAGGAATTCGTATCTCCATAAATATTCAACTGCTTCATCTTAAGAAGGAATGAACGGATGAAATGAAACGAATGGCCAAAAGGGTTCAATAAGACGGAACATTATTCAGACGTGGTGGTATGGTAACCTCCTATGTATTATTACGAGTAGGAGAGGGTGAAGTGGATGTTATTTGCATTTTACGTTGCACACTTCCTGTCTCGTGCAATGTAATGCAAATAGAGTAAAAGTTAATAAAGTGCTTGCTTGCTTGCTTTGCTTCACTGTGTGATGAATCTGATCCTTCCAACCCTTTCATGACGCACATTTAATATCCCTTCAAGGGCTAATGGATCCATCCAGAATTCAAAATAAGAAGGGTTTCTCTTAAAATTCTTCTTTTAAAAAATACAACCGTTTTTAACCTTAACATATAAACGTGCGTAAAGTATTTCGCAAGTATCAAGTTATAAGGTTACCCGTGTTTTGTTTTTCTGTACTGCAACTTTGCTTGTTCAAAACACCGCTTGGAAGGAAGCCAAACAACATGAAAGCATGAACAGCAGAATCTGTGTTGAACATAACCAACATCCAGCATCATTTTTTACTTACCTTTTCATTTAGAAGGTTGCAGAAGACAAGTTAAAAAAAGTGCGTGTGTTCAGTTGCAAGTTGCAACTTCTTTTTTTTCAGACTCTTTATTACTTTTTTGACTTTACATGATATAACTTTCGAACAGCTTGTTCTTGTCCTCTTGTATTTTTTTTTATTAAAGTTTGACTTGCCATTGTATCTTTCTCTGCTTGTGACGAAGTTGCAACGCTTGTTTTATTAAAAAACTGCAAATAAATATATATTGAAAAAGTTGTGTTCAAAAACACATAAATTCCAATATCTCTACTATCCTATCAGCTTTCCACGTATTATTATCGCGTTACAAATCTTATCGAACCAAGATTCCATAAAGTAGAGTACCTTGTCTTTCCAGTTCTGTTTTGTATCGAATTGAAATTGAATTCAGGAATTTCGTGACAATTTATCGACTCAGATAAACCGGGGCATAAATCAACCAGGCAGGGATAGTGTTTCTCTTCCTCCGCGGCATGTAAATTAATGAACAATTCCCCTCGACATTAGTCAGTGTCGGATAATCCCACCCGACCTGTTTATTTTATTCAATTCAATTGAATTCACCTGTTGAAGTATATCCTTATTTTTTATGGGTTTGTGTGTGTTTATATACATGCTAAAAAATTAGCAACATTGTTTAATCGTCACTATATGCTCTGGCTGAGCAGATCCACCAACTTGCAAATTAGAATTAATGCCTTTTCAAAACATTAGCAGTTAATTTTCTACTATTTATGACCATGTGAAACAGGTTTTGAGGTTGGAAGAATGACATAAATTCACCAACTAACTAAAACTAACCAAGCAACGAACTACAATTAGTAGTAGACAAGGGACACGACATACACAGCTACATTCGTTTGTTTCATTGTTTGCAATAAACATGAGGAGATTAGCATTTATTTGCAGAGAAATAAGGAATTAATGTGGGCTTTTATTGCCAAAAGAAGGAAATTAAATGAATGAGTCAGGTTTTGTTAGTGGGTGGTAATAATTTTGATTGTATTGTTGACTGGACTGGAAAATAAAATAGGATGGAATAAAATTGTGTAAAAGTTGGGAATTCTCATTGCTTATGCTGTTACACACCCACATTTTGGGTTGGTTTTACTCTCACCTGAGTAGTCATTAATTGAGACGTGACGTGATAATGACAATGATAATTGCATGTGGTCCAGTCACCCCGCTGTGTGTTGGGATTGGGAGTGGAGTGAATGGACGTGGAACCACACCCATTTTGGTGTCATCATGGAATGCATTAAAATATTTAAATTGTAGAAATCATCATGTTTATGAAATTTTAAATTAATCAAAAATTCTTTTAATTTTGTTGCAGGTTTGTAATAAGTACGAGACTATTACATGGCTGTCGCAAAATCTTGATGAGGAAAGACTGCAGAAAATAATTGTGACAAAAAACTGTTGATTTGCTCTAACAATAAGTGAAAGTAAGTGAAAGGTGCAATCCCGAGAAGAGAAAACAGAAATCAGAGTAAATACGAATTATGCAGCCGTGGACATGGCATAATAAATTCCACGCAGATTCATGATCTCTGTGTCGGTGAAAGGGGACAAAATTGTGGATCACTACGGTCTCATCTCCGGATCGGATTTCCATACAAGTAAGTTCTTCTGCTTCCTACTTCATTAATTTCTTGTAGGACGCAAAATTACTTTCTTTTCGGATATGTTCAACGTCAAGTCTATTCCATTTCACAATTATCGTCTCTTCTTCTAATTTTGAGTGGAATTGACATTGACATGTATTTTTCTTTCAGTTTTGATGTCGAATTATAAAAGTGATGGTGTAGTTCATATTATTGAGTTATTTGTTTGTTCAGCTGAAATGAGTCACCATCCAAAAAGAAAGAACCCTCACTTATTTTTACACATACATACGAACAAGCAGCATCTGTTCTCACCCTCATTTGTCACCCAGAATCAGAATCATTATTATCTTACCGAACTCATCTCTCTCAATAATCTGCTGCTGCCGTTTATTATTGAGTCCAGTTCAGTTAGCACATCCGGGAGAGGATTTCAGCCAAAAGTTACCCGAGAAATATGATATACGATCCTGCATGGTGGTACCCAATATTATTTACAGGTTTTTGGTGACAAATCAAAGCACTCTATTATTATTGGAAAAAGGAAGTGCGTCTCATTATTATTGTGGTTGGAAGTTGTTTGCTTTGTCATATTGCATTTCTCGAGAGATCAGATTCCAACTTTCCTTACGTGTCCAACCAAATATAAATGTCCATAAATAATAATCATAATACTAAATTGGGATTCGAAAGTTAGATTTTACACGAATTTGAAAAGCTTCTGCGTACAATAATATGTTGACAATTCCTTTATGATGACAAATGAACTGATTTACTGCACGATTCATAAAAGAAATCGATTTGTGGTTCGTTTGGTGTTGGCTGATGAAGATATGAATCACTCCCAAACTAACAAAAGTCCCTAGTGCAGTCTACTTACAAACTAAACGTGCCTAGTCCTTCCTCCACTCGAGCACTATTCAATCATCAATAGTCAACAATGAATCCACTTCTTCTTACAACAAGCAGAAGCAGAGGGAAAGAGAGAGATTTGCCATTGCCATCAATTCTTCATCATTTCTTTTCTATGTATTCCTTCTTCTCTGGCTGGATTTATGTAGTTTTAGTGGTGGTAGCTATAGCCGGCAGCAGCAGTTGGTAAAAGCAAACAGAAAAAGATACGAATCTCTTCTCGAAAACGAATTGGACTGAAGGGTGTGAAGCAAGCACTTGTTGTAAATGAAGAATGACGAATGAAGGGGAAGGGAAAGTGTTAAAGAGGAGGAAAATACTATTCACATGCAAATATTAGAAGAAGACGTATATGCACATGAATTGGGGCAATAGTCGAGGTTTAATCATCCGGGTAAAGAAAGAAAGACGGGACGGGACGAAATCTAGATATATAGGGACATTTATTCTGTGCTGTATAAGTATTGTACGGCTTCACTCCTTCCCTTTTTGACAGGAAGCTGATGATGATGAATTAGGCAAGGGGTATTTTTAAATTGTAATTATTTGTCATGCACAGAATATACAGTGCAGTGGCGTGATGGTAACAGCTGGTGCATCTTGTTATTTTATTAATAAATGGAGAAGTTTTTAGACGTGTATGCATTTTCCTCTTCATTGGAGAAAGTCCTTCTCCGTCCTTCCTTCATCCAGCAACTTTCTCTGATCTATCATCATCCACTCCTATTTCTGTTACTTCTTTCTTAGCGTCATCGCTTTATAAAAATGCTGTCGTGCCTGGATGGAGAGACTTTCTTCTTCCTCCTTTCCCCCAATCAGTTTATGCTCGTCATGCCATGTCATGTTTTTGGTGTTTGGTTGTGGCATAAATATCTCCCATCCATGCCATTCCACAATGCCATGTCACCGAGATGACTAATACCCGCTACCACCACCACAATAACACCACCAAGTTAGTCGTGCTCCCACAACTGCTTCTATCATGCATTTTTTTCTTAGAGTTGACAAGTAAATACACTGAATGAAACCAGAAACCAACAAAACCGACCGAAATCAGGATCAGAAATCCAATTTCTTTTTTCGTGAGCAATTCCAACTTCAAAGAAAGAAAGGAAAAGAAAGCGGCTCTCGTGTGCTGCGCTTTGGGATGTTTTACTCTGGCTCGTGTTCCGCCAGTTCCATTTATTAGAATATTTAAGCGGAAGCTAGCAAAACTACCCGGGTATTTGGTGAATGGAAAGGCAGGCTTAAATATGAATTGTGGAAGATTTCCAACACCAGATAGATAGATTTTCTCCCCTCGTGTCAGCCAGCTACAAAAAAAGAATGTGTGGCTGGCTGGCTGGCTTACAGGGTAGCAGACCGACCAGACCAAACCACAACAGAAGCATGCCAAGACTTAAATGAGTTTATGTAGTCAATCAAAATCAAAGTTTAGTGGCAGGAAAATCCCGGGTTATTTACATTTTAATTAAAGGGGTGGATGTGGCTGCTGTGGCCAAAACCAAAATGCCCGTTTTTTCTCTAATTTTAGTTTGTTCTTTGTTTTTGCAGTGTGGGCCGGCCAAAGTGAACACTTGCTGAGTTCATCTGCAAACACACGATCTTCCAAACAATCCGAAATGGATGACACGCTTCATCATACCCACCACACACACCATTCTGCCACGATTGACGAGTATGATCCCAACGAGGAGGACTATGAGGATGAAGATGAAGATGAGGAAGAAGACGACGGAGGTGAAGAACTGGATCATCTTGAACATAATTCAGGGTAAGTATGGAGGAGTATGTATGCATATTTTTGCAAAATATAAATATAAACAATACACAGATAACATAACAATTGACCTCAATTTCAATATTGAAAGAGGTCTCATAAAATAACAAGTTGCTATTTTTTCTATTTCACCTTACTTGTCATCCTCCCACGGGAGAAAGCTCCAATCTATTTGACGATGGCGAAGAGGGATCATCATTTTTTATACAAAAAAAATACGCCGAGAATAAAGCGACAGGAGACAGGACTGTAGACACTGGAAATGGAAAGTGTTTGCTTGTGCCTGGGAAGGAATGCGATTTAGGGATATTCTCATTTCATGTCATGTGAGTGAATTTCTGCCTAAAAAATGGGCAGATTGACAACAACTTTGTCATTCGAGGAGGGACTCATGAATGTCAGGAGGGTAACAGCACTTATCAAAATTCCATAAAAATTTATGCAGGAAATATTCACATTACTCATTCTTTCGGGTAAAGATAGATATGAATTTGTACTTGGGCTGGCTCAGGCGTAAATCATACTGAGAGAGAAAGCGAAGGAAATATATGCGAGGGCATGAAATTTAAAACTAAATCCAAATCAGTAAAAAAATATATTTTAGCTACTAAAACAGTGAAAATGTGAATATTTAAAATTCCGTGTGATGTATAATAATAATATAAAAACTTGTATTTTCCACTGTGCTTTAAATAAAATTTGACTGTCACTTATTTTTCCTTCATAAAGTTCTCTCTTGGAGAAAGCATTTTGCATCACTTGGTTTGTTCGCGTCATCCCGTTTTTTTGACAACTTGGTGAAAGCTTGTCTTATTTTCGGACACAGTTTTCTTTCTTCTCTTATACTTACTTACTTTCTCCCTTTCTTTATCTTGTCCTCCACTCCAAGTGTGGCTTTCGCTTCAAGTAGTCCTTTTTTATCCTGGTGGCTGCCCTCTCCCCCATTTTTCTTACACAATGTGTAAAAGTAAAAAGTAAAAAACGGAGGAGGATTGGATTTTTTCCGAATTTTACACAACCGTCCAATAAATCATTTCCTGTTTGTAGGAGTAGAAGAAGTCTCTCTTTGTGATCACTGCACTGAACTGGACTGCATTGCACTCACTCCAGCCAGAGACTCAACTATGTGCTATTCCTTTCTATCATCACCATGATCATCATCATCATCATTTCTTCTTCTTCTTTGGAGAAAGAAGCAGAAGAAGAATCATAAAAAATGAAAGGAAAAGAAAGTGAAGTGAACATGGTTTTATGTGGTTTGGTCTGGTCAGAGTTTTGTTAGGAATGAGGGGGGGAAGAGAGTGGAAGGAGAGAAAGGGCAGAGAGCGGGGTGAAAAAAAGGGAAAGTGGAGAAAGTATCCGTCGTACTCTTACTTTATTGCGTAAAGGAAAGTGGAGAGAACTCATTATCATTTAGTGAAGAGGTAACAGACACACTTAATTTAAGGGATGAAATTATGTGTCTGGTGATATTACTATTTGTAACTTTCTCAAGAACGTATAACATGCATTCAGGCAAAAACTTTCTCTTAATGGTGGTATTCCAAACTACTTGGATAAATAATCGACATTATTTACTTTGAGTAAAAATTAATCCATACTTATGAATATGTATGTATACATATTCTTCATCTTCATTCCACCTGAGTTGCCCCCCAACTTCCGTTTCAGTATCTTGTCTTGTCCTTGCAAATGTCATTACCGGTTCATTTCCTCTCCTCAAAGTTACGTCTACATTGCACTTCTATTTTTCTATATCCTTGAATATTGGTGGGAGGACAAGTCGTGGGTGGGAGTGAAACACATGCCATTTCTTTCTTTCTTCTTCCATTCCACAGAACTTCCTTCTCCCATTTTTTCACAGATCAGATCAGATAGATGGACAGACTTCATTTCCACATCACCCTCTCCACCACCACCACCCCCACCCACCCATCAAGACACGAGATTCTCATCTGTGTCTCTTCACTTTAGAAAAAAGATTCCACACTAAAAACTAAAATCATCTTTTTTCGTTCTTTTTTCCAACTTCCTCTAGAAAGAACAACAAAACTCGTTCAGCTTCCTTTTCTTGTGTTGATCTTTCTCATTTATTTGCATTTTATTGCAGTCTCTCTTAGCTTAGTTAGAGATCAGTAAAGTCAACTTCTTTACCAACCAACCAGCATATTTTCACTAGCTCTTAAAAATAGAGGGAGATTTCTCTTCATAAAGATGGAAATTGCTTTAAAGTCACATTTGTTTGCTTTACTAGAAAAGAAAATGTGGATGCAGTTGGTTCACATATGTATGCAATGCATGCAACCATACATCCAGATGGGTGGGTGGGTTAAATTAGCAAAATAATAATATTTTGCCTGTCCTCATTCCATTTTATCTTCATTTCTCTGTTTTATTTGCGTTTAACTTCGCCAACTATGTAATATTGTCGCATACAGAAAATTGTTGGGTCATGTAGAGTCAGCTATAATCATAAAATAATCGTAAAATATGTCAAGTTTTGGTGGTGTCTTCTTTTTAATATGCTTTATTTTTTTTTTTTTTTTTTTTTTTTTTTTTTACAGGTTACTTAATTTAAGGGAATTGCAACCCTTTATTTCACAATAAGACAAAATTTCTTACAGAT